>RXPK01000059.1:2705015-2883093 GCA_004143645.1 Protaetia brevitarsis
TTTAGGACAAACACGAGTATAAATTTTTATTTTGTTTGTCCGATACCTCTTTTTTTGATAAACCTTTTGAGTGCATACTACATTTATTCACATTCACTATCTGTTGTTTAATTCTTGTTTCATTTACCTTGTGTTTATATTTCCAAGTATTTAAAAATATCACTTTGTGTTAGGTCACGCGTCTACTTTATGTTTATCATTTTGGATTTCTTGAAATTACATTCATTAAAATATTGTGATTTATTAATGCCTTAACATGTCGGAAAGTCTAGTCACATCCTTAATCTTTTTTTATGTCTGTTGCGAACTGCTTTCAAAACTAGACAAAATTCACAAAACTAGTTTTGAAATTATTCACCGTTACTTCGTTTCGTTGTGCCACAAGACAATCTTGTCTGATGGTCACATACGTGTTGCATCATGTGTGTGAAAAGTTTACCGACTGAAAGAAGGTTTGCCAAAGCCGTTGTTCGTACCCATGATTTGGACGCAACCAAGAAAATCACATTTCGGACTATTATTTTTGTCTTTCGACGTAAATGCGTATAAATTTCAAGAAAAAACATAGAGTATTTACCCAATTTACCTTCAACAAGGGACCAGTCCCTCATAGTGAAATTGCATATGCCAGTGCATCTGCCTCTTGAGATTGGCGATACACAATCCTCCATTACAAGCCAATGTGTTGATGAGGAGATGACTCTGAGTTTGAAGAAATTTAACAAGCCACAGTTGATACCTCAAGGAGACCTAACATTTGGCTCACGGTTTAAATTTGTCAAAAAGAGTCAGAACTATTAGGTTTCGATTAAAACTATTGAATTTGCTACCATTTTGCTCTTATCAACTAAAATCAGCTTATTTTTATCATGAATAACACCTTCAGATCATACTTTTCTCAAGACGAGGTTGGGTGTACTGTAATATATAGAATGGAATTTATGAGACTTTGGACGTCGATTTTGACTCTCCAGTGCGTTATTCATTGACTCTAAAAACAAGCCTAAACAGTGTTACCGCCATAACAAAAATATACTGCCTTCTGTAACCTCTGACTCATGCTTGCTAATAGAAAGAAATTTATGAAAACATGAAGTATTGCTTGACAAAATCAAGTATAGTGCATATTCTTTCAAATCTGTGGCGATTTAACAAAATTTTGCCATTATTGATTTCAGCTGAATTATTAAATTCTGCTGCTTTTTATATGAAGAGACAGTCGAGACAGAGCAAACCACTATCATAAAAAAATATGGCTAGGCGTTCACTTTATGTCTGGACAAAAAAATCGAAGTACTTGTAGAGCCATCGGAAGTACTTCTTCACCATTGATATCAAATTAGGCATGATCAAAAAATTTGTAAAGGCAATGGATCGCGATGGAAGTGGGTTTTGTATTTAAAAGAAAATTTGCCAAAAAAGTGATGCAAAGACAATGAGGGTATTTCGTGGGACTCAAATTAGGGAGTTTAATAAAAGATCCGGTATCGAACAGAAATGAGCGATTTAGAAAACGAGCAAGAAACTTTTAAGACGTTGTTGTAATTTTTTTATGTATCCATAAAGTGAGGGCTCTAAGGTTGGTTAGCTTATCAAGCATTGGGTTGTAACATGTCATTTGGGCTGTAGCGATAAGCACGGTGAAAGTTCCATCAGTAAATTATTATCATAGCTGATAAATTGTGTAATTAGTTACATGTACATTGGCACAGTATGTAAGATAACAACAATCACATTTACTCAACGAATATCAGTTGCTGGAGCTAATGTTTAAAAAAATATACAATATATATGATCAAGAAACCAGTTTTTCAAATAATGTTTAATTTTATAATAATTCACAAAATGTTAACAAAGGTTGTTAATTTTAATGCACAGTTTTTGCTTCTTGTCAACAATAATTTATTCTCGACTGTGCGCGGGTGACTGTGACATTACATGCGTGCAACCATACAGATACTGTGAATGTTGCTGAGTAGATGAAACGAAAACCACGTATAGACAAACAATTGCATTGAAACGAACTATAATCATAAACTTTATAATGATAACATGACAACAGGAAATGACAAGATCAGCATTATAAATCCGTTTATAAACACTGTCACAATATATTGATTTGTTGTTGAGTTAGTGTAGAGTTTTGTCCTTGTATCATTTTAAATTTCATCTAGTTAATCAAGTTCGTTGTTTATATTAACTGCGATTGTAATATTGAGAGTACCTTGTATGTATGTATGTTCTCGATAAATCCTGGCGTGATGTAATACTTTTTTTACACTTTTGTGTCGTACTGCTAATCTGCCGAGAATTGTATTGGACCAATGGTGTGGTTTTTGAGCGCAATTTTCAAGAAATTCGGACAGTTTAAGCTTTCGTGCGTTCGATCGGAATCAATAACGTTCTGTGCAGCTTCCGGAGCCTATTGCTTCCAGACTAGATCGCGTTTCTATTACTCATAACAGCTTACCATTGTTTGGTCTTTGATGTGACTGTGGTTCCGTATTCGGTTCGTTTTTTCCTTTTTCGTGCGCTATTTTAAGTTATAATTCATCTGGATTCAGTGGTCCAATTTACAGTTTTTTCAAAGTTATTTCTCTTTTTCTTAGAGCCTTTAATGGAATTTCGCCTGAAATCCTTTACGTATTTACTGTATGATGACGAAAACTATTTGTAGTTTGCCGAAGTCGTTGCTTTATAAGAGACGCCGCTTTATTTAAGAAAAACGAACGAAATACTTTTTACTTTAACGAACAGAACTGTGTTATCCTTTTCGGCGAATAAATTAGAGGTTCTTAATTAGAGAAGGTGTCCATTATTTGCTACAATATTGTTAATAAATAGTTGTGGAAATGCTAATCTGTATTTCTAATTTAAACTGTCTATTAACATAAATCACGTGCTTTTCTACGAATCATTCATACCTATTGCGATAAATAACAAATAAATAACAAAATAATAATTAATTATTAATAAATCTTGAAGTAAACTCGTTTATCTCAAGTCGTTAAGTATTCGAAACGTGCAATACTTAGATAATATTACTTACCGTGGATTAATTCAAATTTAAATTTATTTGGCCTTTCTCTGGTAGCTTTTCAGCAGCTTGCCCAGGTTGTAAAATGTACAAATTACTCTAAATTTCTTGTAGAAAGGTAGTTGATAGTTATTCTTAAGTTGAATGTTAAAATGTTAAATCTGGATCCCAAATTTTTGGCTTTTCTTTACATTTTATTGCCTTGCTATTTTGTATGAAAATTATTAGACATTAAGAGTAATCTTGTCTGACAGCTGAGTTTTACATGATTTCTTATTGGATTTAAAGAGCTAACTTTCTATTTCTGCGTTAGATGTCAAATAGTTCGACAGATATAATTTTTATTAATGTAAAATGTATACTTTTTTTTTTTAATTTTGATCCTATGAATGAATTAAATAATAACGATTGCAATTTAAGACTTATTCTTAATAAAATAAATGATTTAATTTTTGTTTGGTTGTTTTTAAATTTTAAAATTTGTTTTTTGTTTTCTGATTTTTTATATTTAACATCTGATGTTTTCTTGATAATAGAATTTGTAAAATAAGTTGTAAATTAATTTGAGTTTATATAATTAAAATTGTTGAATGAGATTTTATTTTTAGCACATTATATTTAATATGAAAAATTTTCACTGTTCACAGGTTACAAGCAATACTTAAATAAAATGGTTTTTATTTCAAAATTCTAGTTCTTCACAAATTGTGTAAAAAAGAAACTACAGTAAACAATGCCAAAGCTATTTTTCTACGAGCACGTTTTGCTTGTGGTTCCACAGTATAGGTGACAGGTTACACACTATTTCTTTTATCTCTATTTCATTTTGACTAATAAGTTGGAAACAATGAAGTTGCAAAAATGGATTTCGCTGTTTAGTGACCTATTGAAAGAATTTGGACTTTGTAATAATATTAACGTTTTTAAAATGTTTCTATTTGCAAGAAAATGATACTTGAATACTCTCAGTGTCTTTGAGAATTACTGGTCCAAAGACTTCTTCAAAAACTGTAGCGGCAAACAACAGCAAGCAAGTTGTCTGAAAGCATTCGCAAGATACACTGATTTTTAGTTTCCCCTGTCGAAACCATTAACGAATCAAATATTTCTGCTAATTACTCTAATGAATATTAAGAGAAATTTTCCCAAGAAAAAATTTTAAATCGCCTGTCCAAATAGGTAAACCAGGCGCTTGCTAAAGGATAAGCAATTTTGTTACCTAATAGTCGCGCCCCAAGCCCCTCTCGATTATAAAATTTCAAAAATTGTAATTATCAAATGTCGTGGTTAAAAAAAACCAAAACGTACAAATAAAAGAATGTTTTTAAACACGAAACAAGCTTAACTTTTTATTTCTTTTACCAAAATGCTGTTTTCCCACTTTTGAGACTCTTAAATTCACAGTATGTATGTTGGAATCGTAAGTACTAAGGTAACATACCCTATATGCCTACCTAAGGCCTCATTGTTTTTTATATTTTTTGTAAATACAAATAACTCATCATCGACGGTTGGGGTTAAATAGTAACTAACACGGAACATGAACGCAATTTTGCAAGCAAGTTAACACAATAGGGGTTTTACGACAATAACAAAAATTTTTAAAAAGTGCATTTTAGGCCATTGAGTGCCATATGTTCCCAATATTGGCCTATGAAATTCAAATAATAAATCTGTCAGATTAAACAAATTTATTTTAAGAAATCTTTTATAAATCAATGTTCACAGTCTGGGCAAATAAAAATTTCGGTATCCTCCTTGTAAGGCCTACACATTCTTCGTGCACTACAGTACAGGCACGCCATACGCTTATTCTTACTGCATCTTCTTGCAACATTGCAAACCATGATTTCTTATTTGATTTTTCATCGATTTCTTGGCTTTAGCAGTGTTTGACTTTCATCTTCGTTGTTCACGCGGCTTCCTTTTCTTAAATGTTCTCTTCAGAACAACCGCTCGCTGTTTAAGTTCTGTCTTTTATGCTTTTGGTTATTTTTATGGTAGGAAGTAAATTTTGGAAGACTTGAACAACTTTTTCCTGCACTCTTCCACGACACATCAACGCAGTTAATTGGATCGACTTATCTTTGCAAGCCGAGCTCTTTCATATTTAAAGGTTGACAACCTGACGACCAGGCTTTGGACAAGTTGTGTTATTTGATGTGTTGACGGTGTCATTAGTAAGGTTCTAATTGTCGGAAAGTAACTTCGATCTGACTTGTTTGAACGCATCACGGAATTGCTTAGCTTACGGATATAAACGGTAGTTAAAGCGGACTTTCGTTGACGTGTCATCCATAGACACACTGGGTACGCTCTTCCAAACTTGCTTTGTTACTGTTCTTCCCATGATTGTGCGAGTACAGCATTACCTGTTGATCCAATGGTCTCAGAACGAATACTGGTTTTATTAATGGCTGGAGTTCGTGTTTGTGTTTAATTGAGACTTTCTGATTGACAGTTGTAGGGTTTTTTTTTAAAAATTCGTTCCATTTCTGATTTCAATTTTTTTAGTCAGGAACTGATGTTTTAGTATTTTGTTTCGTATTGTATAACTTAGTCGTAAATTTTGGTTTATAGGATAGCCCATTAATCTGTCGAACAATCGCGACGAGTTCGCGTTTGCTCCCAGTCAAAGCAAATTTGCGTCAGCTTAGCTTCTTACTACAATTTGACTTCAGATACCTTCGAAGGGTCCGTGCGGAATACCAAATTCGCTTGCTGCTTTATAATCGGACATTTGTTTCTTTTTAATGGCCGCATGGTGCTTCATTCAAATTATCATGTGTCCAATTGCCTTCTTTTTCGCTTCTCAGATGACATGGCTTGGTAAGAACAAATATTTTTCTGTTACCAGCAGAAAAACAGAATAAATTTGAAGCGTAATTCAATATGGCGTAGGTAGGCCATATTGAAATTACGTTTACGGCCATGACACATTTTAACTTCCAAAATTAATTTAACATTTATTTGTTAATCGAATAATTAGCATATATGATTGAAAAGACGGGGACAAAACGCACTATGCGCAGGTGTAAAGATCAAATTTTTGAGCAACTGTAATAATTTTTAAAAAATTGAAACTTACTTGTTCGAAATTAGATCCACGCTGTCAACAACCAAGCGCAAGTATTTGTATATTTTTGACAGGAAACTTCGCTATACTGGGAGGGTCTGGGAAGGTGGCGCTGCTACGAGCAAGTTATTTTGACGTCTCAAGGATACTTGATGCTCTATCTCTCTGATTTTTTACATATTTACCAAATTATGTGACATAGGCCATATTGAGTTATAGGCCATATAGGGTGACAGCTACCTTATATAAAACAATTTATTTAAACAAAAATAAGGTATTCAACTTTCCTACACTTTAAATAAATGATGTCAAAATAAAAAGAAGTAAATTTAAAATTCAGAGCATCTACCCGTAATTTTATTAGGAACATAATCTAGGTTATCGATATTTGTTAAGAATACTATTTATTACAGACCAACTCAGTCATTTTTGAAGACAATCCTAAATATTACAAACTCGTTAAAATAAGCAAAAATAAGGCTCGTATTATCAATATAATCCCAAATTAACCTATAATTGAACATAAATTATAAAAATCTTATTTCTAGTTAATATTGAATTGAAAATAGATTAATTATTTCTTTTTTAGTGGGATATTCTTGACGGAATACTAACTTGACAGCGTAGTCACACTCTAATCGCACGGACAGCATTCTCGGGTACATGTTGACTTTCGGTTCGACGGGTCTCGTCTGATCAAGCACATGAATGTATTCTAGCCGGGATTCTTTGTAGGAAATTTTATCTAGGAAATTCTCGACAATTTTACAGGTAAAAGTTATGATTTTAATTATTCATTTTTGTATGTCGATATTTTTTGGTAAATACTTGTTGAACTTGATATTTTTTGATAGGTGGCGTCTTTCGTGGCCATAGCAGAATGAGGATTTAAACTAAATTACAGTAATCAGCCCTTCGATGTTATCGCTATCAGCAAGCCAACATGAATTTGTAATAGATACAGTTACTGACATTAAGATACCGTTATTTACTTTAGTTTGAGGGAATATAGCATAACGTTACCACATAGAATCCCGAAGAATGAAATAATAATAGAAACATAAAAATTATACCAGGTAAGCTTGAATTAACATAGAAAATAAAGTTTACATTATAATTAAGGCTATATTTAGTACTTTAGTACCTAACGCTAGGATGGTCCATTTTTATAGTCATTCTTAACAAATACAAAATTTGCCTGTAAAGTAGGCAACCGAGCACGCGCTTCAACTTTCAGTTACTTCTTATTTGCTTTGAAACCTGTTTTTAAATGACTCTAAATTATATTTTAATACCTCTGTTCCATAGCCATATGTTAATAAACAAATCATTAAACGTACACACTAATATTTCTAATCCGTTCTCTTCTAGGTGTATTTTCTTTTGTAGGCAATTATGTCGTGCTTTTCCGCAGTTCTCACAGAACAATTACAAACCACCCTAAATACAGTCGACAATTATTGGTGTAAAGCCTGGTGAAAGTTTACAACCATTAGTAATAGGAGGAGAAAGAATTCCATACGTCGTATGGTTTGGCAGAAGACTTACATGGAATCCACATAGCAAGAAAACACTCAATAGAGTCTCCATTGCTCTAGGCAGGTGCAGGAAGCTGTGTGGAAAAAATAGGGCTTCAGTCTCAAGGTGACTGAGTTATTATGTACCAAAAGTGCTTGCTTCTTGATATCGGCGAATGGTGTATTTTTACTATCGACTCCATAGATTCAGTTTCTTCACCGATATGGCTTGCTGGCATACCCTTTTCAAGCAAAGTTATTATGCTAGAGAGTTTAGAAGCACCTTGATTTACAACATGCGTTCGAGACGTTGGTTCATTGTATTGTACGTTTGACACAATAACATTTAAAGAGAAACTGAACTCCAATAAAGCATTCTTAATTATTCAAATAGGGTACGATGAATTCTAAGAAAGACAGAGGATGCCATACAATCTTTCCTTTGCATAATCCCATTGATAAGGCTGTTCAATAAACAGATGAAGGCCTTCTACTTCTACTAATATTCTAAAACAAATTGCCTGCCTAGGAAAAAAGATAAACCTAAGGTAGGAGACTTAAGCCAAGCTGCTAAGGATAGTAAGAAGAATACTGAGGGATAAAAGGCTCCCCAACGGGCTCTAAATTACCACCGCACATCTCGAGGAAACCCAATAAGAGCTCTCAGCGCGGCAGTGTCGGATTACACATACAACGAATAGGAAAGCGTCATCTGGAAGAAATATGAATCAAGAGCAGTTTAGATCTAATTAAAAATGTCCGTGATTGCGATCTACGATTGTTCCAAGTGAGGATCAATTACGTGCAATCACAAGGGAGTTATATTGATAGGTAGAGCTACACTTAAGTCTAAAGGATACAGAATTGGAGAATTCAATACAAAAAGCCAAGAGGCTGCAGTGTCGTCGGAAACTCATGAAAAACGGCTTTCCACCAAGAAAAAGAAAGTACCTTTATAAAAAGTACAAACAAGATATCTAACAGTACTGAAACATTAAAGAAAATTACCTAAATGCAATGAACTGATAGAATATGCCACCAGGCGAGCTCATGGCCTATTGTAGATAGATAGAAGAATACATAGATAGATACCATAGAGAGATAGAGAGACAGAGTTAGACGCAGTCTGGTTCTCCTTTATACGAGCCCCATCTAGGGGACTGATATCCATGTTATTTCCCTTTCATTGCTCTTGTGCTAGAATGGTGATTCGTATAATAGATCATGAACCACCTCCTGGTGGCATATTCTCTCGTTCATCTAACAGCACTATTTATATGTAATAAAAATACATTAAAGTTCGACTAAAGCAATATGAGATAGTGCTGGCTGACATCAGCGAACACCATTGAATGATGGCGCGGTGAGAGAAGAAAGATGAAATGTTTTATCTATAATGCGAAGAAATTTAAACATAATAAACAATTTTTACAATCAGTGCAAACAAAAGATATATTTAATCGATCATTTAATTGAACAAAGTAACTTACAGCGATGTTTTAGCTAAAAAGAAACAATCTTTTTTAATTCTCTGTGTTGCAAAATAATAGTTTATGATATAAAGCAAACTGATTTGTCAAGGGTTTAAAAACTGCTGATTTTATAAGTTTTTTTTTTCTGTTTTCAACGAAGAAAAACAGTCGTTTCCAGGAGATTATTATCTCTGTGATCCAAATTGGGTTTAAACTGCCGTTGTAGGTAAGTACTTAGGGGAGAGTGGATTAACGCCCATCTTACTGTAATCTGTTATCTACAGTCATGGTGATAATGCATTAAGTCGTTAGGTATTATAAATAAATAAATATCAGGCTGGCAGTTCTCCATATTAATCTCCATAGATATTTATGCTCTACTTTTGAAAAAAGAAACCCTATTAATAAAGCAAAGTTTGTCCTGGTCTTTTAACGAATGCCGGCACCTATACCTATAATTTCCAATAATGGTGAGATACTTTAAGAACGAAACAGCGATTGATATAGCAATGCAATTTATGACGATTGTTCTGGCCATTGACGCTAAAAGTGATTTTATGTCGTGCTGTAACGCAACACATCAATTAGACGTGCCGTTTGTGTATGAACTGTGCTTGCATAAACTATATAACGGCGATGCGATGAAATCTTTATAGTAGGCGCGTACATACCGCTAAATCAATCGCTGAAGACTAATTTCCCTGGAGATTTCTCGTCCGTCCATGCGTTATACTGCGATTATAGAATTAGGAATATACGCGATATACAGATTACTTCAATTGGAACCGAGCCACTTGAAATTGTCGGTACAAGGGAGACAACTTTTAATGACGGGCCTGCCGATTTAAAATCATTCTTGAACAGAAAAAAAACGATTTGTTATTTTCAACCAAATATTTTTGTTAATATTTTTTTGCAAATCCTGTTCTTTTTTAAGATATATGTTTTTTTCTCATTGAAATTAGACCTCCTTATATACCTTCTAATATAACGTTGTGTAATTTCAATAAAAAAAGCAAATCTCTTAAAAAAGAACTGGATTTGCAAGTAGAGAACTCCACTAATTGCCTTTTATAATAAATGCGTACTTTATGAATTTAATTACATTCGCTTTTAAAGAAAAAAAAAAAAGATGTTAGGTGTAATAAATTATTGTTATTATTGTTTAAGTCTACAGTCTGTACGCGTTCAGCTTCCTTACAAGAGTTATGCTAAAAAATTGTTGAAGAATGCTAACCAATAACTCCAGAAATTTAGCGAAATCTCAGGAGATGATTTGAAGTATCATTTTGAACTTCTAAGAAAGTAAAATTCAAACTATTTCATTCTAATCGTATTCTATTACACAAGCTGCAAATTATGCACCTTTTGCTTACTGATTAAAAAGACGACTTTTTGATATGTGTTACCGTAAAGCAAGTTAAGACCTTTTGAATAAGTGGTCCAAAGACCCATTTTCTCTATTCAAATTTTAAGGGTGGGGGCTGCTGCGCTCCCAGGAATGATTTTAAATCGTCAGACACGTCATTAAAAGCTGTCCTCTTTGATATGACGATTGACAGGTTTCGAAATTTTATATAAATTGCAGCAGGTAAAGAGTTACTTGAGGTGACTCATTTCAATGGAAATGTCCTAGAGATAAAAACTTTAATGCGTAATAAACTACAAAACAGGGTAACATACGAGGCGCCATCTTCTTTCCTACTAATTTATTTCCGAGACCGCGCGTAAGATTTAACTATGCAGGTGTATACCGTCGGCGACGACAAACGCTAAAAAAGAACACAGACAATAATAACAATAATATCCTGCGTCTGCAGCGGCTATAACAATTAGAGAGATAGGAGTTGAGTTGGCGCGCTTCTTACGTTATCACAGGAAAAAGTTTCTATCTGATAACGTGTTTATGTGCAATTACGATGCGGCAATATAGATGAAGCTCGCTGATTTTAACATTGATCAAGTAAGTTAAGCGTGTGTAGGATCTTTGAAGCTATGAACGTTCCGGGTATAAATACAACTGTTAATTGTTTTATAATTTATGAACGAGGAGTGTTGTTAATTTTGTATTTATGGATTATGCTATCGTAGATAACTATCTATGTAATACCTGTGTGCCATTATTATTGCGATAAGATTTATACAAGTGTTCTTTGGTATATGGCAAAGTATCTTATTCCTTTCATGTAAGTCATGTTATGATCCATGAATACTTTTGCATGTTTTGACTTATCGGTTTTATTATATTGATATAATATCAAAAAAAAGTAGAAATTTAATGTTGAGATGATGAATGATCACCATAGTGTATATACAGAGAAAAATCCATATATATAGTAGATACACTCTGTGACATAAAAATCGCAACATCAGGGAGTGGAATTTTTTAACCAAACTTGGCAGAAAACGTTTAACTACTAAAAATAGCAATTGATTCCAATTTCGGGATAGCCATGGCAAGAGGTTGACATTAGCCTTTGCAAAACAATAGCTAGGAACGTCTAGCAATGTGGGGACGGGCATTATCTTGCTGAAAAAGTGGACATGGAAGAATGGAAGATTATGGGATTCTACTACCTCATTCACATATCGCTGGCGTTCATATTCCCTCTGATGAATACCAAAAGAGATATACGCCATAAATTACAGCACTTCATACCATAATCTCCACAGTTTGGTGCACATGCTTCGCAACAGCAAATTCAACATTAGGATGTTCCCCACGTGTTCGTTTGACCTTCATATGGACATCATGCATTACCAAACAGAATTCGGATTCATCACTAAAGACCACTCTATGCCATTTTACGTTCCAGTGCAGTTGCAATCTATACCACCCCAAACGCTGCTGTGGGTGTGAGCCGTAGTACACAAAATATGGTCAATACTAAATACGAAAGCACGTCAAAGCGGTGGATTGATTCCAGTTAAGGCAATTTGCAATTTAACTGTATGAAAAACCATTTTTTGCGCAAACCAACTATGCGACCCCAATCGAATTCGCTTAATTGGCGATAATTTCCATATTGGTGCACTTTAGGCATGTATGTATGTATGTGAGGAAGGTGATGTTATGCTGCGACCTAAGAGATCTAGTGTGTCCCCTATTCTTGCCGTTTTACAGCTGGTCTTCCAATCCCAATCTTTTCAGAGGGTGTAGGATGTCAGAAGGCCCCAGTCTAGGTTAGTCTCCCTCTTCGATTTCATATGCTCCCCTGAGTTGCGTAGTGCTACGTTATTTGATAGGAGGTGAATTCAAGCTTACTCAGGTGTCCTTTGTGTGTCCTTTCAGTTTATAATGGGCTTCAATATGCGAATACTATTCTGGCTCAGGTTGATGCATTGTGTAAACCTCTTCTGGTTATAGGTACCCAAAAGAATTTTACTTTGCATCATCCCTTGGAGATTCTCCCAATAATTGGATTTTCTCTGCTCTATTTCTCTTTTCAGTTTCTTCAGTATTGTACTACAGTATTTAGGCCCTACAAAAGGTATTCCAGACCCCTTTTTTTGCGAGATTATCTGTTATCTTGTTTCCTTCCACTCCTGTGTGAGCCGGAACCCACAGAAGGGTTACTTTATTCCTTTTGCCTAGCTCTTTTAATTTTCCTAGGCATTTGCACACCATCTTGGAATTGATTTCATGTGAGCTCCGCACGTGATGGCTTGATCAGACATGATAATAATTTTAGGTATGATCACACCTTCAAAAGAAACAATCATAAGCGAAAACAATAAAGCACTGAACAATAAATATCTCACAAAATATACACCTCACAGGATTGTCAAGAAATACTGAAGAGACTAACAGATAAGCCATTACCACTTCATCGATATTTTTTTTAAAGTTTAATTAATTGTTATCTTTTAGTAGTTATACATCTTTGTCAAGTTTGGTTAAAAAATTGCTACCCTTTTCGGTGTGTGATTTATATGTCACAGACTATGCTTATAACAGCCCATACTAATGATTTTGTAGAAACAAGTATACAATAAAATTGCACCCTCACGTACGTGTTTATTATCTAATACTAGTCTGTTACAGAAAAAAATCACATCTGCTGTAGGATCAAATTATCAATATTGCTTTAAAATTTTTAGTAACGCGATTTTGTAAAAATATGAATAGATTTAGAAGTAACAAAACTAATACATAGTCTGTTGTATGAAAACGTAGCTCTAGTAATTACTGTGACAGAATTGAACAACAATATGGCAATAAGACCGTATAGAAAAAGATTGACGCAGTAATAGAGATTTAATATGAATAACACTAGTGCTATAGAACGAATGAAATTATTCAGTTGTGTTGACAGTTTATACGCACAAATGCATACGCAATAATATTTTTAGGTTGATTTATTTTGTTTTGTACCACGGCTAGTTGTTGTAAAGGAAATTATTGAACAAATAAAATTACTTTTAGTAGCTTTTCTGAAGTAACAGTTCTTCTGCGTCTTAAACGATTATAAAAATTTGAAAAATATAAAAATAATAATAATGGTGCTTCCCATTCAAAGTTTTATTTAAAAAATCTATTGCACTACATGTTTTGGCGATACGCCATCATCAGGTATTGATTTTCGTTGACTATTAAAATATAATGAAAAAGTCGAACAACACTCCATGGAAAAAGTAATTTTAATTTAGGTCAATTCAAATTGGATTAAAAAATTGGTGGACACTCTCCACCGATCATTCAAAATAGTACACATATCTCTCTCTCTTCATTTTAATTTTAAAATAATTTTAAAAAAGGGTTAATGATTCGCATTGTGATGTGGTGGGTAGAGACAGCGGTGTTTTATTGAATGTCCACTCATCGATTAGTGGCGGTAGCAGATATTAGAAATAACCAGGCAATCGTATGGTGGGAATTTTTAGTAATGCTGCTAAAGAATTACATAGGTAATATATACATTTAGATACAAAATTAAAGGGAATATTGACCGGACTTCGTAAACAACCAGAGAATTATACGGGATTTCGGTCTGTCAAAATAAAACTAAATAAACACCTCGATATTTCGTTTTAATTTTAAAACATCTTCAGAGGCACTAAAAATATTGCAAGTTATAATGAAACAATATAGAAAATCAGAATAAGTAATTGTTTACAAAGTTATAGCTTTAATGACAGCTGACAAAATGATAAATAGTTAAAACATTTAAATGCAAGTCAGAGTCAGACATTGATTGATTTTTATTTATGTAAAATATTGCAATAAATACTACTTAATTGATTTGTAACAGTTTTAAAATTAATAGCATTACTACAATTTTTTATATTAACCATTTCCAAAAGTAATCGCTTTTTGTAATTAGGTTCTAATTCAAGTATGGAAATACCATCACAATTAAAACTATGTTTAAGATCTTGGACATGTACAGATAAGGTACACGAACGTTTTCCGATACGACGATTACTCTTATGTTGAACTATTCTGTTCTTTACAATTTGCGACGTCTGACGAACATAACAACCTTGACAATCGGTACAAGGAATACTATATAATACATCCTTTTGATTAAGAGTTGGAGTTTTATCTTTAATTTTAGTGAAAATACTGTCAATGGTTAACATGTTGTATTCTGCAATTTGTACATATGCAAATGGTTTAAAATGTTGTATGATTTTATTGGTTAAACCTTCTATGAAGGAAAGTTTATAATACTTAAATTGTAAAGGAGCTCCTTGATCTATAGGATTATCAAACATATTAGAAGAATAAATCAATTTATTTAAAATAAGGCTAGGATAACTGTTATTGTAGAACATCTCAAAAAGTATCTTCAAATTTTTGTCTAAAAATCTTTCATTATTAATATGTGTGACTCTATTTTTCATAGCTATAACGATTTTAAAATTTCTGATTTAAGGGGTGATTGGAGTTGTAGTGAATGCATCTACCAGATGATGTTGGTTTCTGGTACCAATCTAATACGACCGTATTGTCATCCGACCTAATAACTTTAGTATCTAAAAAGGGAACGCTGTTACCTTTCTCCAATTCAGCAGTAAATTGCAAATGGCAGTCGTAAGAGTTAAACAAGTCGAAGGTAATATTAACCACGTCTTTAGGGATCGAACAAATAATATCATCAACATATTTAAGTATGAATAGAAGTTGGAAGGACAATTTAGGTACGATATTGTCAAGTAAAGAATCCATGACAATCATGGCTAAGATTGGAGTTTGGGAGAACCCATAGGAGTACCAAAAATCTGTAAGTAATATCTTTCATTAAAGGTGAAAAAACGATTTTCGCATACAAAACATAATAATGAGATAAAGTTATTAATTAATGCTATTAATTTTAAAACTGATACAAACCAATTAAGTAGTATTTATTGCATTTTCTATTTATTTTATATGTATAACTGCAAACAACATTTTTTTGTTAATATGTCTGGCCCTGACTTGCATTTAAATGTTTTAACTATTTATCATTTTGTCAGTTGTCATTAAACCTACAACTTTGTAAGCAATTACTTATTGTGATTTTCTATATTGTTTCATTTTAATTTGTATTATTTTAGTGCGTCCTGAAGATGTTTTAAATTAAAACGAAATATTGAGGTATTTATTTAGTTTTATTTTGACAGACCGAATACCCGTATAATTCTCTGATTGTTTATATTTATATGTATGAGTGGGGATGTGTTTATTTATATATGAATATTTCTTACTCTTTAGTGGTCTGCATTAGTATTAAATTATATCACATAACTAACAGCTTCTTGCGGGTTTCGCCGTGTGTCAAAACTTTCGCTCGGCGTTTCGCTGTTCATACTGACAGCTTCTTCAGGATAACTGAACTGTGAATAGTTGAACAGTTCAGTTATCCTGAAGAAGCTGTCAGTATGAACAGCGAAACGTCGAGTGAAAGTTTTAACACACGGCGAAACCCGCAAGAAGCTGTTAGTTATAGTTACACCGGCCGTGAAAGCCTACGCAGTGTTAAATTATAGCAAATTTAAATAAATAATGAAGATACAAATCTTTAGTTTAAGTACTATTAGTTAGAATAATTAGGATTGATTGTTAAATATTAGAATGGGCTGTTGTTTTATTTTTGTTTTTAAATGATTACTGGTTCAGCCTTCTGCTGTTTCAATTTCATATTCATGATGTGTGAAGAACGGAACAGTTACCTGTGGGTGTTGGAATTGAGGGGACGTGAATGTTATCTCTTCCAAACACAAAAGGATAATAATAATGGTAATTTGCTGGATATCAGTAACAAGGTCTGGGACTACTTCCCAGGTCCTGTTCTCAGAGTAAGCCTTTTCCATGCTTTTCCCATACTCTTTAACAAATTCTGGGAGAACTAAAGTAAACATAATAACAACTGATAGCTGATCAATTTATTAAATTTATGCTATTATTATTGTTAATAATTATAGGGAAATTATTTAATTAGAGTGGGATCATTTCAATTGCTATGGAATCCATATAGAATAGGTAGCCTCTTTAATACCTTCAGGGGGTTTAGGATGAATCGTAATTATTAACTTTTCATAAATAAAGTATTATATGGTATCCGTATTCAAAACAGTTAAAATGCAACAGAAAAAGAGTCTCCTTTAAATACGCAGTTCTGTATTGTATACTATTCTATAAATTGGTATGTCAAGGATATAATTTCGCAAATCATATTCTAGATACCTTAAAAAAATATTCCACAGGTTTTAAATTGCACTACAACTATTTTTTGACTCCCTCAAATCCAACCGATTTATTTACCGCGACCGTTTAATTAATTTACGTTTTCCGGTAGGATATTTCATACACCTAGACGTATAATATTTATTATTATTACTTTTTATATTGCTCGATATAAGCACGGGCGTCCACCGTATCTGTTGCGTGAGTGATTATCTTAATTTAATTTATTAATCACGCAGTCAAACTTAATAAATTACCAACACCGAAACTGTGCAGCTTTAATTTGGTAATGTGGACACGAAATAATTTATACATGTTACGGCTACCAGATAGCGGTCATCTTCTTCATGTCGCTCGCTACCACGCTTGAACGTGGACGCGGACGTTTTAGATAATTGAGAGTAATCGATGGTGTATGAATAAATCTCGTCGCGTTGGTCGTCCGGAGAGAAAGGCAAGGAGATACGTTTTTTTTTTTTTTGTTTTGGAGCATCAACCAACCACTTACTGGCCTAAAATAATAATAAAGTGTCTCGGTCCAAGTATGAACTTGTATCTGTCTCGATCTACAGATAGGAACAAGTGTATCTGACTTTAAATGTTAATAGCTCTGACGTGTGGTTTTTTTTTTCGTTAACGGATAAATGCTGTATCAAAACCGATAACCATTTAAGTTTTGTGTAATTATTAAATTCCGTAAAAAGACAAATTAATTACCTTTGCCCTAAATAAAGTATCATATATATTCAGCTATGCCAATCATTCTTTAATTAAACGAATCGGTGTTTCAAATTTATGATTTATGTTTTTTTAAATGTGGACTGAAAGAAGCAGTTAAGGTGATCGTTTTTTGCCTCAAACTAAGTTGGTCATAATGGTATTGAATGAACTTTGGAACGAATCAAGGAACACAATTATTGATTTATTGTTAGCATGTGTCGAGATGCCACGAAATGCTTAACACAGTTCCTGGAATGTCAAAGATTTAAACCTGTATGTATGACGGTACGGAGTTCATGCGAGTTGCATAGACAGTTGCTGAATTATTTTGAGTAGGGAATTTGTATTTATAAGCTTTAATCTTCTGGTGTTTATATCGCAAATGTCAGTTTGAAAAATATATAGGAAAATACAATACAGAACATAATCTACTAAAAACACTTTATTTCAATATATGCATTAACTAATTTCACTAATATCGACGTCTACAAAGTGTTCGCATACAATAAACTTCATGATTCGTTCTGTTGTATTATAATTTCCTTTTTGCTACTTGTTTCAGTAATTACAAGGTAATGAAAATTTGTTTATTATTTCACAGGTGAATGGTTTTGTATTATTGGATTGTTATAACACAATAATGGTTTTAATGTAACATATACAATAACCAATAAAGGTGATAAAGGCGGTTTATGTATCTTGGTAAAGGGAAGCAAATAATTCTGATTGACAGAAATTATAAATATATTGGATGAACTGAAGGAATTTAATTAAGCTATTGTTTATGCTAAGGTCATAATTTATATGATAGGTATCTAAGGAGAAGCAGATTCCCACATATTTTCGGCTAGTCAAACCGAAGACATTTGTTAGCAAAAAGGTCCACCATAAAGGAGACAATATATTTCATAATTTTTTTAATGATAAGAGAACAGCATTGGCAAGAATAATTTATTACGATGTTTACAATATGTTTACACATTTTAATGTAATGAATTTCTATTATTTACGTTGTATAACAAACAGATAATCACACATTTGCTTCGATGTTAAATTGTACATGTCTTTGCTGCCTCGAGTATAATGATATACGTTGGATGTTTTGGAGGAGGTTTTTCCCAGACTTCCTGATATCGGCGTTGTACTTTTGATGTGGATCTTTTCTGCAACATGTTCGGTTTATCACTGCTTCGAAATTTCATTATGAAATACTTTGGGTGCGAACTACCTCATCTTGGAGGTATTTCTTATTATAATTATTTAAATTTCCGTGTAAATAATTATTTAGCATTGCATAACATTGAGGTTATTTATATAAATGTAAATGACATATTAATTCGAAATTTTAATATGTATAAGTTGGTAAGCATTGTTAGTGAGATTCATTACGTGGGATAGCGGGAGATTTGAATGTTGTTTTGATTTTTAAATTGAAATTTAAGAATCTAAAATATATTGGACAGTTGTTGATATTTCACTTAAATATTGAAAATAAGTGTACTCACCTTGAGTAAGGGTCCTTATACTCTTTAGATGTTTTTGATATAATATTATACAACAAATTCTGTATGTTATCCATATTTAATAATAATACACTGCACTTATTTAATAAATGTTGGCATCCATTAAATGATTAACTCTAGTCCTACCAACGTTTTATCGTAACGTGTCCTACCAAGGTGTGCCTCACAGGCACACATCTATTTGTACACATTGTTGATGTAAATAATAGCAAAATATGCATTATTTATTTCAAGTAGTAGGTATACAGTAAGATTAAAACATATAGAAAGAATATTGTGTATCAGAAGATATAATTTAAAAATAGTACAAGATAGTAAAATATTTGAAAGTTATTTATGTAGTTTGCAATTTGTGCACGTGAGTATTTTCTCTGAATGTTCACCACAAACCGTTTGCTTACACTTATCACATAACTGTGTTGACATTCTGCTTTCTTTGATGGGCAATTATAGCACCGTTTTCGTTTTTCTTACTTCTCGAGCCGAAGACTCCCTGTGGTTGGTACTTGATTCAAGGTAGTTTGTATCAATGAAGTATGACTTTATGCACGCCACTCAAACTACGACGTCTAATTTGCCCCAGTACTAATTCTGTTGTAATTTCTCGTAAGAAATTTTTGCGAAGTCTTTGTTTTTTGGAAATATGCCAGTCAGGATGGATATTTCTCCAAATGACAAATGAAGCTACTCCACACACATCAATTATATTGAAAAAATAGACAAAGGCCACCTATTAGTTTTGCGTTTCACTGAATAGTATGTACCATCTGATCAAGTCTATCCATCCTTCTTTCGTGGAATTGTAGTACTTATTGATTTCAGATTTATTTTTTATTTTCCTCATCAATGGTGGAGTCGTTGTGCATTGTAGATAATAATATGACACAGCGATTTTTCCTAGGTACATAAGATACCAAAGTCATTGTCTTCTGAAAACCAAACAAGTTGCTTTCAATATTCCGTCGCCTGTGAGGTAAAAAATTTGGTGGTATGCAGCGCTTATTTTTCTGAGCGTTCCTACACAAGTTAGGCCTTTGGTAAGCAACTGGATGCAAGCTCGTAGCTGGTGAAGAAGGTTGTCGAACGTAATATTCCTTTTAGTTCTCAGAAAAGGTTCACAAAGGTCTTCAACCACCTTTTGCGCTAAGTTTTCTGCTCTGTTGAGACCTTCTTTTCTAAGTACGGTATACCACGTAACGGATAACTAGTTCCACTATCGCATATCCACCAAATTTTCATACCGTACTTATCTGGCTTGCTTGGCAGGTACTGTCGGAAAGATACACGACCTCTAAAAGGCACCAGTTGTTCATCGATGGTTAGATTACTGCCAGGAAGATAATATTTCAGCAAGTGTGTATTAACACGGTCCCACAGGTCTCTAATTGGTGCCAACTTGTCCTTTTGCCTTCGGAGGGTTCTGTCGCTTATCGTCAAAACGAATAAATCTTAGTAATTGAGTAAATCTATTTCGTGACATACACGCTCGATAAATAGGATTTCCATATAAAGGATTCCATAGCTTATTATAGTCCACCATTCCTTGTTTATTTCTTCCAGCAGTAATCAAAAGGCCCAAGAAAGCACGGATTTCAACGTCGTCAACTGGTTTCCACAAATCGCCAAGAATACGAACAGCCTCCTTATTAGTGAAAGTAACCACAATACCAATAACCGTATCATAAAAAAACAAATTGAATGCGTCACAAGGAGTATCAACATGCACTCCAGGTGGAAGTTTCACTTTGTTCAAAGCTGTTGTAATTATGTTGTGTGCACGTGTTTTTCCCTTGGCAATCGGCGTGGCATTCCACTCGGTACCATCTTTTCTAATATAAGTTTGCGAATGGCCGGGCGGTTCATCATTAGCATCACTATCGTCACTTCCTTCTTGTTAATCGCTTTCTTCATCGCCAGTTTCTTGATAATCCGCTTCACTAGAAGAGGTTTCGTCATTTGGCTTCTTCTTCTCTTCACCATCATTTACATTCCTTCCCAAATCCTCATCACTTTCGTACAATGCATCGAGCAACTCCTTTTCAGTTAGTGGCCGGCGTCGGTCAGTCAACCAATCGGTCATACTTTCTGCATAAATTTCAAAACCAAATAAGTATAAAACAACAAATCTATTTTTACTGGGGTCAATCAAAACTTTATTTTGCTTACCTGGTCTATACTATACTCTCCACTAGGTAAAAGAAATAAAATTAACCAATAGACACCTAAAACGGCCAATGCGTTCGTTAGGAAAGTCACAAATACACTGATAGCAATGCAGTTTGTAAGCTGACTGTTTTAGCAAAACGCATTTAGGGAATTCCCCTTCATATGCAACTGGAAGTTCTTACATACAAGGGGAAAGTCCCGAAATATAAAGCATATCTCATTACGGGGATTTACCCACATACCTAGTTTTAAATAACGTAGCAATGCATTTTATAGTATAATAACAGTATGTGCCTCAAAGACACACCTTGGTCGGACGTGTCGGTAAATTATGTTTAATTTTTTTAGGAAAAATTTTATGTCATTCTGTGTTAAATAGTTTATTTTGAGAATACAAAAATCCTCCAGTCTGTGGGCAGTTAACTTACAAAGTTCCAGCAATTTCAAAATCAATTGTGCCTCAAAAGCACACCTTGGTAGGTTTAGGGTTAAAGTGAAACTATAAATTAAACGAAGTAAAAGTCATATATTATACAAATTATTGATTTAGAAGACACATTACGTGCAACCATCGCGGCAACCTAGTTACTACTGGTAAAATAATATAACTATTCAAAGTTTGCAAATTTGTTACAGTGAGAAAATACCAAATTAATGTATTTCTGCTGTAAATAGGTATCTGTAAAGTAAAGGCAGGTTAAAGAGTAAAAGTTTATATTTGTTATTAAGAAGAATATTAGCCGAGCAACAGAAACGTCGGATTTGAACAATTCAACACGTGATGGAAATGATGGAAATCAACTCCATACTCTACAGACCCATCGTCAAGAATTTTACGTCATGAATTACACATAGGTTAGTCATGAATAACAGTCGCAATCATGATGTATATCGTTAATATGTTTTTTAACCGCTTCATTTTTGTGTCATGCGGCAAAACCTTGTTTTATAGAATATTACATTGCGTTATATTTTTTTTGCGTTGCATCATATTTTTTTTTTACTTTTAGGTTGTAACGGAAGCGGACAAAATGAACAAACCTTTAATATATTATAATGTAATGTGGCGCTATGGCTGGAAGTCAAAAAAATATATAATGAAAGTTTTGTTTTAACCAAAAGAAAATGAAATCAAATTCTCAGGACACATCTTTTAAATAATTTTAAATAAATGTGGATTCTTTTATCTCATTTTTGCGTTTGTATTAGTCAAATATAAACATATTTTATGCCGAAGTTTGAAAGATATTATCCTTTCAAAACTTTTAAACATTATGCCATTAAAAAAAAAACTTGAAATTTCGAAAATAACTAGTTACAATAGTCTAATTCAATCCATACACATCTGTTATTAAAAAAAAATTGAATTTGTATTTCAAATTATGTTTGAATAAGTAAATTTAAAATTTTAAAATTCGTTCATCGATTCAGAATTCGCTTTTCAATCTGTTTGTTCCTTGATTTGTATCTCTTACTTTTCTTCTGCTTCTCTTCCACTCTTACTTTCCCTTATTTACGTGACCTTTATTTGCGTTTAATTACGTGTTTAAGCTTTAAAGTAAAAAAAAAATCAATCACAAACTGTTTTTATATTAAACTTTGCTTGACTTCCGGCGCAGATCACTATATTTCTGTTTCCTTAACAATATACAAGCATTATCGGTGTGCTGTGTATCTTTTTAGTACCGTTGTCTATTTTAAATTTGTTGGTTGCCACAATTACAAACGCTGTTATGGATGCAGTACACATCCAAAACCATATAATGACAAACTCTTTAAATTTAGAGAATTATAATTCAGAATTTGCTTTCGCTTGCTTTATTTGTTGTATCTTCTTTTTTTATCAACAATGCATGGCCTTTTTTACACTTCCAATATATTAACATCAAAATATCAAAACAACATACACAACATCAAATCTTCGAAGTTGCCTGAAAAGATAATATGTTTACTAAATTAGAATTCTAATTTTACAAAGTTTTGAATCAGTTTAGTTCAGCTGGCAGAAATTTATTACCTCGTATATTGCTAGCTGAAACAATACCCACAAAAAAATTTAATGTAGATAAATTTAGACGACATTTTCAAATGAAAAATACATCAAGTTCATATCAAGAATACTTATCTACTTAAATATAAATACTAACGTATTTTCTTCGTACTTGCTTATATTTAGTCTTTCTTTAAACTACACGGACATACATGAGTGACTTGTTTACATTTCCCCACCTAACTAACGCAAAATTATACAGGTGTTTTTGTGATTTTATATCGACGAAAACATAATACAACACAGAGTACATGAGTTATTTAAGATCGTTAAATCGTAAAATATAATGGACATTTTATGCACAACCCCACGTATGTCTTATAAAAAAGGAAAGCACCATTTTAATTTTCTTTGTTTATCTACCTAAGCAAATGGCTTGGTTTTTTTTTTTGTTTTACTTAAAACACTATTATGATGTATTTTTCAGGAATAACTCCCTTGTTATATTTATTATTTCATTTTCATATTTTTTACCCTAAGAAAAATATGAATGGTAGTTCATTTTGATTTGAAATACTGTAACCGATGTCCGTATGCGACTCGCCCATTTGCGTCTGACTTGCCACACGCTTGACTACCGTGATAGTGGGAGACCCTTCCCACATAGTGCCGAGCACTGACGAGATGATCGATCAACCAGCTGACAGCGGGCTACGAAACGGCTGGCCCCACTTCCGCTAGCTCCACGCGGATATCTACAACCCGATGTATATTTATCGGTATTTTTACAGAAAATAAAAGCTCCTTAATGATTAATTTGTAATTTGCAATGGTGGAGCCATGGCCCCATGGCTCTTTAAGGGGGGCCGCCCCTGAAATCCCATATACATGTAGATGTGTCCGATAATCTTTTCCTGTTTTGACAAACAGAAATCATCTGGTCTTGCTTGCTTTCATTGCTTACCTATCGCCGATTAGCGTGCGTTCACTTGGTACATAAACAGGCTGCAGCTTTGTCACACTCGCAGTTGATAGAACGAGAAAAGAATGCGTGTACGTGGATCGCGTAAGCTCTGTACTTTTAAGTCGAAGTGAAACAACCCATGGTAGGTATTAATGTTTCTTGTGTGTTCTCGTGAGAGAGAATGATGGAAGGGCACCGCCGTCGTATATATTTAAAAAAAAATGAGAATACCACGCTCATGATATATCACAGATAAGGTAAATTCGAACAGACGTGTGCGATTAATGGACGTTATGCGGTAAGCGCGTGTCGTTTGGTTAATCAATCAATTCCCGCGTTTTGCATTTTACATTTATGATTTATCTTGATTTTACAGGGATTAAAGTTGTTATTTTATTTAGCGTGAAATTTAACACGCACATCTATCTTGAACATTGTCAGAATAGATATTTCAATAACGCGTAGTATAAAATTAAATTAATTATAACAGAATACCTAAAGCAATTTAAATAGATATTTACCAGCTTCCTTAGTGTAAATAGAAAGAAGATCTGGAAAACAGATGGGCATAAACCTATTTCTTATATGAGATCTTAGGCAAGGCGATAGTACGTGCAGTGTATGTTGTATGCAGCAACCAATTAATTTTCTGTTATCTGTTAAACCGGAAGGCAGGCCAAATACAATGTTAAGGTTAGAGTTTCCTATTACTTTACTTCCATCAGATATAATTCTAAAGTGTATTGGTCGGGAATTGAACACCAGTAATTGTGCAGTTATCTTAATAAGGTTACAGTCTGAGGCAACTTCGGTATGTGGATAGCAATACGAAGTTAAATCTAACACCGTTTTAACCCTTTTTCGACCATTCCTCGAGACTATGCATTGAACGTGTCTTTATTTCGAAGCTGAATATTTTACTTTTTATCCGATGAATATGGAAGTAACTTTGCTCTTTGTATATCCGAATTGTCTTCAAAATTATGAAAGGAAAGGAAATCTGATATATCTTATCCTTCGACACTGATAGTAATAAACAAATACCTACAAGAAGATATTATTCCTCAAAAATCGAGGAGAGCAAGTGTTATTCTCATATAGGAAATTGGAGATCTCCTGAATAGCGCTCCGAGTTTTCCTGTGTACTAGAAATAATAATTGAAAAGCAAAAGAATATGTAAATTACTTTGACAAAGTATTTGCTTCAGGCACCGATACGGCTATAAAGAGGACAGATCAATGGTAAACAGGAGTTAGCATGGGACAGTGATGATATCGTGAAATTGGTTGTTCAGATCTTATTAGAGTATTTAATAAATTATAATAGAGTAAGGAGTATGCAGTCTTTTAATGAAGCTTATCTCTGTGCGATACGCTGTGCATGTATTAGATAAGCATGACAATATACTGTGGCCTAAAATGTCTATTGTGTTCCTTATTCCTGCAGCATTTAGAGGAGGATATTCTATTCTACTCCTTTTAAAAAGTGTAAGATGTGAGAAGACCCTAGGTAATTTAGTTGCACAGTGAGAGAATATTGATAGATGGTCCATCGTGCTCCCCACACAGTCTTGGATTTTGCTTTCTCTACCATTGCAGGTGTCTCTCTTATAGGTTTCGTATGCAAATATTGTCTATGCTTACGTTAATGTATTCTATATATCCCTTCGAATTATAGATTTTTTGGAGATTTTCTCAAAGTTTGGATTTCCGCGCTGCTTCATGTTTTCATAGGCGCTTCCATAATGGGTCTATTAAATATCTCTTGTTTTCGGTAATTTGTAAATGAATATGCACAGGCCTATACAAATACAGCTTAAATATTAAAATAAAATATACTAATTATTTTTGGCGGATAGGTTGTGCATCTCTAGGAACCTCCAAAATTTATTTTGACACATCACGAGATCACTCGTATAGCAGCAAATTTTAAAAATATTTGCCTGCAATGTTTGTATATTCGCCGTCCTGCCGACTTTCAAGATTAGATATCGACATATGTCGATTTGTCGCAGGAGCCTGCATATGCCTCGTTAGCTCTAAACGAGAGTGTGTAGGTTCGAATTCTGCATGAGGAAATTTTTCTTGGGAGAAAATATTAAATTAATTATTACCGTTATTAGCAGAAATACATTAATTCGCTAAGTATTAAAGTAGGTTTTGAAACTAGAGAACAACGAACATTAACAGTAGGTAAAATAAAAATAGTAGTAATTATTTATTTACCAAAAAAATTAATAGTATATTTTAAGCCAAGGGAGGAAAGTACCCTATTGCAGGCCGCGGATAAATAAGGTAAAGTCAGGTAAGTGTGTAGTAAAAATTGGATAGTGCGAAGAAAATGTAACACTGTTCACATAATAAGACATTTTGATAAATTTTACACATAGAAGTACGTAATA
This sequence comes from Protaetia brevitarsis, assembly GCA_004143645.1. Taxonomy (NCBI): domain Eukaryota; kingdom Metazoa; phylum Arthropoda; class Insecta; order Coleoptera; family Scarabaeidae; genus Protaetia; species Protaetia brevitarsis. The sequence continues at coordinate 2,731,552 of RXPK01000059.1, forward strand.
TATGCTCAGTTGAAAGTCTTCAATAGATACACCTTTTATAATTATCAACGGTTTACTAGAAAAAAAAAGAAGTTTTAAACACTGTCAATACAATACACTTACCCAGCAAAATGGAGCAAGTGTGTAATCGTTCCGCATTTTATATATTAATAGCATTATCCTTCTGTTCGGCCAAGAATGTAATACTAAACTGATGTCTGTTTAATAAGGTATGATATATTCACATGATATTCAAGTTATTACACGTTAGGAGATGCGAACTTTTGTTTGTAAAACTAGTATGAAGTTTAGTACATTAGTATTATAACAAGAGGACGTCCGTATTTCAATTTTAAAAATAAATATAAACAAACTACACACTTACCTGATTTTACCTTATTATAAACCGAACCGAAGGTGAGGTTTGTAATTGCTTTGCCCAAGACCTGCAATAGTACTTTTCCCACATGGTTTGAATGCGATTTTTTCCCCAGCCAGTCCAATTTTAACTAATTAAATATCTAAAAATAATAAAGACATACCTGTGAGTGACATGATAGATAGTAGAGTTAATCTGTCAACTATTTTTTGAAAACTTTCAAGTTAGCGTGGTTTTCCAAAAAGCGTTCAATAATAGCAAATAAAACTAATTTAATTGAAATTTAATATCATAAATATTTATTATAAACATCTGTATACACAGATATTATGATATCACAGACAATGATAATCTCTCGTGCACAGCACCTGAACTTCGTTCAGCAGCACTTGCCACTGTTCGGAATTTATTGCCAGAGAAATCGAGAGAGAGAGATCTAATAAAGCTTATAATGAGTTTAAGAAATGGTGTAATACCAAAAATGTTACAAAAATTAGTGAAAACGTAATGGTAGGTTATGTCATCTATCAATAATGTCACATAAAGATGTACAGTTCAATCATGTCAATGCCACTTACTTTCCGCCATAGGGAACACTCTTAAGTACAACTTTCCTCCCCTCTGGTAAAAATAGTATACTTTCAACCAAGGGAGGAAAGTGCTCATATTGCCTTGCCCAAGGCCTGCAATAGCACTTGCCTCACGTGGTTTAATAATAATAATAATAATAATAGAATTTATTGACAACTATTACATTTCAAATGCATTGTCAAAAAGACTATATCACCCGTGAGTGCTCTTCCTATAGCCTTGCCTTTTGGGTTGATCTTCGCCCAACCGTAGGTTAATCAATTCCTAGTTAATGATGTTGCTCATTCTCGACTATTATTTTCACAAGAAATTTTGATTTTTGACGAAATTATTTATGAATACTATTTTTTCCCCAGCAAGTCCAATCTTAACTAAATGTCTAAAAATAATAAAGACATATCTGTGCGCGACATAATAGATAGTAGGCTTAATTTGTCAACTATTTTTTTGAGAACTGTCAAGTTAGCGTCGTTTTAAAAGTGTTTAATAATAGATTAATTGAAATTTAATACCTAATAATTTAGCAATTATCTCATAAATGGGCTCAGACTGGGTCGAATGTACTCATGTCGTCTATCAATAATGTCACATATTATAAGATGTACAGTTTCATCATGTCAATCATTCCTCCCTAGAGAGGAAAAGTATAACTTTCCCCCCTTAAATGTGGACACTTTCCTCCCTGCTGAAAAAAAAATAGTTTACTACATTATTAATTTGGTGTTCCTAATTTCAAAGCCTGCCTTACTCGTAAGAAATAACAATATGTGTGCCTAACAAGTATGCATTTTTAAAGTTTCATTTCTTAGTTGTTCATTACTATTAGTTATTGTTTAAATGTGTTTGCTTATTATGTATTCTTATCATTACCTAAAAATACTGGTTATTAATTTCTACTGAGTTTTGTAATTTCGGAATCTATTTAAATACCTTCGGCGCGTGCAATAACATTGTGAGGGCTTAGGTATCTAATGTTATCAGATTTGGAGTAAAAATTTCTACTTTAATGTAGAAAACAAAAAAAATATTATAATTTTCAATAAAAGTAATGTTTGCTAAGTGATTTAATGAAAATGTTTGTAAAAACTTATTTGCTACTGCTAGATACAGTCCCTTGCAATAACAACTGTCATACTGAAGTCGGACTTTTCAGTTTTCGCTGTATTGATTATGCAAAAATTGACAAAACTGTTTGAGTATCAACCAAATTTAGAAATATAACTGCAGTTGAGCCGTTAAAAACGAAAGAAAAATGGAAATATGTAACTCAATGAAACAAAATTTGGAAAAATCGTTATTTTCATTTTTTTTAAATATGTTTGCAAAAATTTGCATTCAGCCTCAGAATTGAATTTTAAACAACTTTTTCAAATAAGTTTTTTGGATATACTGTCATCTAACCTTACTTTTTGCAAATCCATGACATATATATATTTTAAATACCGCCATACTATTGGTCACGTGTAAAAATAGATTTTGGGGTTCCTAGACATGCACAACCTATTCCCACAAAAAAGTTTTAGTATATTTTAATAATAAAAAAAATCCTATATGTTGCAATATTTATGCCATATATGAAGACCATAAGCCTATATTTAACGGTTGTCTCTATGGAAAACACACAAATCAAAACAAAAGTTTCAATAAAGTAGTCTGCGAAAGAATATCAGAAGACGCTTTTATTGTCCGAGAAAATACGAACCTATAGTCAGTTGATTGCGCATTTGTTGTTTTATAAGCAAAACTAAATCGAGTAAATTTGATTGTATCCAAAAGCGATTATATTCTCTTACGGGAATGTATGTACGTTGATAAAGCTAGGTTGTTTCTGCTGTTTTGATATAGTTTAAAATCTTTTAGTGCAAAACAAGTAGTAAGAATTAGTTAGGTTTGAAAAAAAAAGTTGTACTGAATTATAGAACAAGGTACAGTTTTGATACAAAACTGTTTATTTACTGCATTATAAAATAAATTCCTTGAATACATTAAGCTGTGTTTCTCGTCCACTTCATTGAATTTCTTTAACAGTAGATGTTTATGAAATCGTTTTTGCGTTTCCTTAAGCTGCTCTGAGTTTTATCTCTAGTTATCCAAGAGACACCGCGACAACATAAATAGTTCAACAATCATAGTTTTTCAGTCACGTCTATATCTACATATTTTGAAAGAGCGTAGAATTTAAATTCGTGTCCGATATTTCACAATCGGCATTTTTCGATTGTGCCAATAACGACAGTCAAACGGCGCTCGTAGTATAATGCCAGCCGGAATAGATATTTCTCCGGTGACTACGCCGGTTCGTTTCCTTTTATAAAACCTTCGTCTTGACAGGTTACAGATTTTATGCGCTCGTCGCTCCATTTCTGCCAACTGCAACAACCGATCTACATGCCCAATAAATAATTATTACCCTGGTCATGGTAATCAACCAGTGCACCTATGTGTTAACATGCTCGGCGCACGAGATCCCGGTCTGGCCGGATTTGTCTTCAGTGAGATCACCTTTTCCTGTGCATTGTTTACGTTTCATGTGTAACGCCAACTGATTGACGCAATCTGTGTCACGATGGGTGTGTATTTACTGTTCTTCGATGGGATCTTGAGAATGCCTTAGACGACCTAGCCTACCCATGTTAAGTTTTTACAAGTTCTTACGTTTAGCCGCATGATTTATTGGTATGTACAAGATTGCCATATATAAATTCTAAAGAATCGCTTGGTTAATATTCTATGAAATAATATAAACTTTTTTTTTTAATTTGCCCTTTATTTACAGATACCTATCTTTCTGTTTTTAATCGTATTTGGAAGTACGCTCCCTCTTCACTATACGGTTAAAAACTTGTACATAAATTAAGTAATCCCCCTCTTGGATGAGTAAAAATAAAGTAAAATTTTACCGCAAAAAAATAGTGTCGTGATTGGCTGTTCGTAGACCACGATTACATAGGCGAAATATAAATCTAATCGGTCGCCATATTCTTATAACAGCTGATCGTTGAGTATTTGTGTTATAACCGTATTCCATTTTTTTGGTTGTTTATTTTTTGCTTCTTTTTTATCAAGTTCCCATAATAAGACTATTCATTTAAGAACTAATTGTGTGCACCTACTGTTTGCATTTATAAATGTCGCGTTCGAGTATGGATGAAGAACCAAGTACGGGTGGGTTTTCAATCGTTCCCACACGAAAAAGAAAATCTTTGGATTTGGGACATTTGTGTGTAGTCGAAAAGCATGCTAACATATCGGAAAGTATTGGTTAGAGTACATATTATACATGCAGATGTTTTATTAAAAGAAATCTTTCATTTAGGAATTTCAAAATCTACAGTGTATCGTAGTATTAACTCCTTAATAGTACGATACGCAGGGGGTATGATGAAAAGCAGAGCAGTGACACAAACTATTCGCAGTTTCTTTTACAAGAATGAATTACCCACCTTAAATAAAGTTCTAGTTGAAATTAAGCAGCGTAAAGATCTCCCACATATGAGTCGTAAAGCATTCATGAAAATGATTAATTTTAAGTAAGTCCATTTGACAGTGACGTCCATTGACAGAAGTGGCAATAATTATGTTATATTAATATGTTTATATAACATTGCTATAGATGCACTAAAAGAAGCCGAAAATCTATGTTAATAGAGCGGGAAGAAATAATTAAATGGATAATGAAATATTTAATAATTGTTATAACATAATCGACCTATATATTATTTAGATGAAACATGGAGAAATGAAGGCCATACGAAAGAAAAAGTTTGGGTTGATAAGAGTATTGTGAGTTTCCGACAAGCTTTCATTGAAGCTGTAACCAGAGGCTTGCAAAATCCTATGGGGAAAGGCAGACGATTAATTATTTTACATATACGATCTGAGCTTGATTTTGTAATAGGTGGTTTACTAGTTTTCGAAGGCAAAAAAGCATAGATTACCATGAAGAAATGAACGTTACAAGTTTTGAAGAGTGGTTTGCAATTTGCAAACACTCTAAAATTATTAGCAAATGATAGTGTTATTGTAGTGGATAATGCCTCGTGTCATAGCCGTAAAGTAGAGAAAATACCTATACTTCATTGTCAAGAAAGGAAGATATGCGTGTTTGGTTACAATCTAAAAATATCACTTATGATATTAATATGGTTCCTGCTGAACTACTTCATTTAATTAAGATCAACAAGGATAAGTACAGTTTATATGCAATAGATGAAATTGCTAAACATCATAACAAAATTGTATTGCTTTTAAAGGGGAAGTGGCAACAAAAATCCAAACTTTTAAATTAGCTGATGTTAAAGACCACTTGTTACAAGCTATTAAAAATGTTACTCCTGCCAAATGGAAAAAAAAATGTGTTGACCATGTTGTTAAAGAAGAACTAAAAATATGCAATTAGATGGTTTAATGGATAATGTCATTGAACCGTTTATTATTTCTGTTAATTGTAGCAGTGATTCTGATAGGACCACATCTGATAGCGATACCACATAAATATTATGGCTAATGTGTGCTTATATCTTCTATCTATTGTATTGATTTTTATTTTACTGATTTTAAAATACAATGTTACAGGGTATTTTTATAGTAAATGTATGAAGTAGAAGCAATAAATACATATAATAAATTCTTAATCGTTTATCATGGTACTTATCACATGTAAACTCCACATTATATAAAATTTAATAGTGGAATGTATTGGTTTGAAATTTCATAGTTTATCTAAGTAATTAAAACAAGTGAAAGAGTCGTACGTAACGACGAAACGTATTGAAGTTAAGTTCATAATTTAGGTAAATACAAAGCTAAGCTAATGTGTAATAATTGTAATGACTAACGAACGGCTACTCATTCTTTGGACTTCAATTGGTACGGAAAACTCAAGGTCATTCCGGGAAGTATTCGGGGTACTGCTTCCTTGGATTAATTTCAATCCACTCAATCTCTAATCTGATATTCAAAAGAAAAATTTTCATACCAAAGAGTGATTTTGGTTTATCAATGCCTTTTCAACAAGTAGAATTCTACCTTAGTTTTCAGCAGCTTATAATTTCGATATTGTGCTGACAATTGATTATGACTTTATTATTAGCGTGACGGTGCGCTTAATTTTAAGTGAATAAAATTATTTTCAATACCAGAAAATAAAAAAAAATGTTAGATTATTACTGGTCCATCCTTGTGCCGTTGGAATTGAGGGAACATGGACGATAATAATAACTTGCTGCCTATCAATTATCAGTAACAAGGTCTGAGACTACTTCCCAGGTCCTGCTAGCAGAGTTATTTCCATGATTTTTCCTTACTCCTTGTGAATGCTGGGAGCTAACCAAAGTAGTTCCATGGCGGCAAACATAATAACAACTGATACCTGATCGATTTATTATATTTTTGTTATTATTATTAATAATCATAGGGAAATTATTGAGTTAGAGTAGGAGAGTTTTAATTATTATGGAATCCGCATAGTAGCTACACTCCATTCACTGTAAGAATGCACCGTTACATTAGATAGGCGAAAGATCTACGACTTGCGATTGGCTAATAGACGAGGCGAATTCACACACACGAAAAATATTTTATATAGCTAAAATAAAATTTAGGTTGGATAAAACAAAATATCATTGAAATCTATGCAATTTGTCAATCCTGGTGGTGGTTTCAGCTCTGTATTTGCGTGTTTATTGCTTTTTTTATGTCGGTCGTGTGGTTAGTGTAATTTTTATAAGCAAATTGTTTGCATAAATGGTTCTTCTTGGAGCTCTACTACTGTTGAATATTTGAAGGTATTGTTTTAATAGCTATATAAAATGACAGTGATGACATAGTATTTTTTACATCAATTTTAGTATTGCAGATGAAAAGGTGTTTGATCTTCCTGTAGGGCCATCTAAAAATCCTCAGGGAAAACATATTGAGAGGAAGCATGGATAATGGCTTATAATTTGTATCTGGAGCTTAAGCGGGACACTTCTAAATCGGCGGCAATTAAACTGACTGCAAAGCAACTTGGGCTGGGTGAGAGAACAGTGTGGGATATTGTAAAAGAAAAGGATGCCACAGAAGTTATCAGTTAATCCCCTAAAAAACGTTTTCGTCAGAGCGCATATAATTCCTTTGGCGAAGCAGATCGGTCAGCAATTAGACAACACATACATTCCTTTTTCGTGCAGAACGAATTACCTACATGCACAAAACTGTTGGGTGTAAATATAATATTATCTGGAGATTATCACGAAGAAATGAATAGCCAAGTGTTCACCGACTGCATGAGAAATGTGCTTCCCTTTCTAGAGCCAAACTCTGTTATTGTTATGGATAATGTTCCCTACCACTCAGTCAGAACGGAAAAAATGCCTGTCATGGCCTGGAAAAAACAACAATTAATTGAATGGCTTCTTGCAAAAGGAATTGTTGTTGACAACACTTTATTAAAAGTTGAGTTGCTTGAACTTGTAAGAAAATATATTAATAATAATTCCATCTCATATGTTATTGATCAAATGGTAGAAGACCGTGGTCATACAATTTTAAGATGGCCTCCTTACAACTACAATCTGAACCTCATTGAGCTTATTTGGGCTCAAGTAAAGCATCATATCGCAGCTAACAACAAAACTTATAAATTATCTGAAGTGAAAACGTTATTTATTGAGGGGCTTAACACTGTATATAGTAGTGCATGGAGAAATTATATCAAACATGTTATTGAAGAAGAAAATAAGATGTATCAACTTGAAAATGTTGTTGAAGATATGATCGAAGAATTCATCATAACAGCAAATACCTCATTATTATCAGATCTGTCATTAGAATCTGATTCTGAATGATAATTGAAACGTGCATTCTGTTCTAACTATTATATATTGAAATTGAAGTTTCCAGAAACGCAATTAAACTTACATTATATTTACACATAAAAAATAAAAAATAGATAATAGTTTATTGTGACCCTTTTTCCTCCTGTTAAATAAAATAGCGTCTTTTTACTTTATATTTACCGCGAAATTAATTTTTTGAGAAAATATCATAATATGCTTGAACTATGTTCTACACGAATAGAAGTATTTGAAAATGGAGAACCTAGGGATATTCTATGAAAGAAAAACCTATTCATACAGTACTCTACATTACATTATGATATATCTACGTCACATTATGATATATCATAATGTAACGTAGAATACTGTAGGTTCTTCAGAAATATGTCTTTCGTGCGCTCTCGCGTTGTTGCTTTTGGCTTTCTCTGATCGTACTGACAGCTTCTTCAGTTGCAGTGTCGCGACGCGAAATTGTCACCGTCGCAACGACTGTGTCGTGTTGGTGTGCGGGATCCTTCTTCTAATGCGAGCTAGGAATTAGAAGTTTAGAAATAGAATTCTGCAGCGCTCTGGTATAAACCTATGCGGATGTAGCACGCCGCCTGTATACATTTCATCAATAACTCTAATCAAAATTGATCGTTCAATACGAATTAAATATTTCATACGCAACCCGTAATCTCAACACGCACCTCACCGCAAAGCGAATCTCCTCTCTACCCAATACCGCGCGGCTATATCTAGATTGCCACAATAACTTGGCGCGTATCTGTGTGGGCACGGATAAATGCGATTAGCTTCGTAAATAAACTTCTCTCGGAGGTAGGGAACGGAGAAAAAAACTTGCCAGCACCATTAACGGAAAGCTCTATTTATGACGTAAATGGCGGTAGTTTAACACATCCCCCGCCTTCATGAATAGTAAAGCGATGCTGCGCCGATCAATTCGGAACACTCGATAATCCCATATCGGGTCGTTCGGGCGGAATGTCCTTCCTTGAGCCGCGCTATTGTCTTACTGGCCTTTTACAGTTTCGGACTTGATTTACTGCCTTCTACGCAAATGGTATTATTAGACCGATCGAAGCCGGTATACCTAAGTGCAAGCGAGAAGATTGCTGCCTTTTGCATCCGCTTCAAATGGAGATATATATTTATGCCGTGGACATTGGAAATTGAATTATAATATATTCAGCCCACCCGCCGTCCGTATCTTTGTGCGGCATACGGAACTTTATTTCTATGTTCTATTGGAAATCTTGTACTGGATCAATGCAAACAAAGAATAATGTCTTTCATGTGATATTAGATGTCGCCTGTTATAGTTGCAAAAAGAACTTTGGCGGTGCCGATATGTAGTGAGAATATATACACCAATCCATTTGTGCTGTATAGTGTCAAATTGCAACAAGTAATTTTATGATAATGTGTATTTATTTATTGATTTGTTTAACAGTATTCAAAAAATACACTTAAAGGACACATAAATATTACAGATACAAGTACAGTGTAATAAACAATATAGAATAATGAAACAATGCACATTCTAAAGCATATGTGGGCAACAACCCGCCCGCGGGCCGGATCCGAAAATATTTATCACGATTTAATTATAATGTTGTACCTATTTTTTTCATTTCATTTTCTTGTTTTAATAAATTGCATTATAATAACATTGTCGTATTATTTCATGTCTGATATCTATCGCTAGAAATTATGAACACTACTTTAAAATGCACTACTTTTAAACGCGGCCCGCGAACGTATTTGCACACTAAAGTTTGGCCCACATGTCAAAGGTTGCCCATACTTGTTCTAAAGAATAAAAGTAAAGAAATAATCGGTTTCTCTATGATACAAAATCTTATTAAAGAAATAATACTTATCTAAATAAACAAGATAAACTTAAATTTAGTAATTAGAAGAGGCCAAGGCAAAAAACATCAAAAATGCAGGCCATACTGTCGGCGCGTATATTCATATTCACCGCTTGTCCTTCCAAAAGGATAACTTCTCCTTCCAAAATTACTTTAATTTAAAGACTTACCGCCCAGAGAAAAGGATCATTTTCTCAAAGATTTGCAAACCGATTTGTTTCAAAATTTCTGATCCTGCTAATAAAGTCATTTGAACACACTGAATGAGAGGATTAAAAAAAAAAAATTAAAACTCAATAAGAAATTTACATGTGTGGATTTGGATTCCTTTTATTTCGTATTCTTAATTGTTTTTACACAAAATACGCCTTATTTAGTAAAATCCCTCATTCAATCTACTCTTTAGACGATTCTTAATCTACTCAAAAAAATAAAATAACTAGCTTAGTTGAACAAAAACGGAAAAAATGTACCCTAAAGGTTGAAAAACATGATTTTTTTACAGGAGGAGCGAAAATACAAAAAAAAAGCCCACAATTGGTAGTTTTTGTGACCGCGGTCAGCAATAGTCATTGTTATCAAGTCTATCTTAGTGTAATTATTCCGTTAAGCATATGAATTTTATACAAAACCCTTAGCCACTGATACTGGGTACATAGCCAACTACTACTCTCGAGTATCCGGTTCTCAGATCCGCATCCACTATCCGGTTTTCAGATCCAGATCCACTATCTGGTTTTCGGATTCGGATCTGGAAGAGATATAAATTATCGATCAACTCAATATTAGTGTATGCATTACACATTCACTTTGCATTATGTAGGTGTTCAACAAATCTTAGTGATCATTGCGCCAGATACGAGATTATAACGTATCGTACATAACGTGGCGAAACGTTAGCGAAATGCTGGCGTACGATTATAAATACGGCGTAACAATAACTCATTGGTGGCCAACCCACCTATAATTAGCGAAAGATGTTGAGTGATTGCTATTTTGTTCTCGACCTTCACCTTTGCTCAACCATTTTTGCGCCCATCACAACTTTCTTTTTATCTCCATCTGCGTTCAACTAGTCTGGTTTGCTCCCGGTTCTGGCTCGCACAAACTTTGAGTATAGTCCAGATGGGGAATAATAGCCCAATCATATTTTTATCAATTACAATTAATTACGGATAATAAAAAGTAAAGTTCGTTAACTCATTAATTACAAAATATAATTATTGTATAATAATTGTACTGTCAATTATCAATCCTTCCGATGTACTCCCACCATTCATAACATTTTCGCTGTAATTATATATAATTACGGCGAAAATGTTAGGGTCTTCAGCCCCATAGATCTCTCAGTCAAGGGGTTTTGTTGCATATTGGTTTCTATTATGGTTTATTCTTTGTAATTATAATTATTATTACTCTTATTATTAATTATCATCGTTTCAATTATTAATTTGGTAAATAAAGTACTCAGCTTGAATGCAGACGCTTGCAAAAGCCAAAAGTTTTAAATCCATGTATTCATGCGTGTCCACGCAAATAAACTAAAACGTTGGATTTTTTATTTAAAGTAAAGTTAATATAATAATAGCAATGTAATATGTGAATGTGTATTGTTTTAACTTAAACAGAAGTTACACAGATATTATAAAATGTTTTTTATTAACATTAAACTAAGGTGCATTCCATTTAATTGAATTAAGGTTGCTTTTCGGCCAAAAGCATGTACTTAAGAAGAAAATAGTTTTCCGGCGAAACAGCAGACTGCTTTCGAACAATATAAACCTGGGAAGAGGTATCCTTTTCGTTTAACATGATAAAACCCAAACGTTATTTTTTCTTTTATACCTTTTCATTTTATGCAATCTCTTTTCTCAGTGTGACGACTGTGGAGGAAAACGTGGCTTTACTTGTGCAAATATCTATTAGGCGTAAAACCATGTAGAAAATCTGAAATAAGTGACTTTACATTTCTAAAAATATTTGTGCATAATAAAAATTCATAAATTTTTGAGTTTGAGAAAATACAAGTTGGCCCATAACTGGCTACCATTTTTAAATATAGGAGTAATTTTGCTATTTTCCCAATGTGTAAAATAAAAAAATAATAAAAAAAAATATTTATTTGTAACCACCACTATATATTTTGACAACTTGTCAATTTGTAAGAAGTAAAAGAATGCAATATCCTATACAGTTAATAAAAAATGCTCAAAAAAAACAAATGAGTTTTAAACGCTGTAAGATAAGTTTGTGCCAGTTTATTCACGCTCTACGGCACGAAATATTGTGCCAAAGTACGAGGTTAAAAAATTTTTACTTTTTAAAATTATTTGCATATTACACACGGTGTTTCAAAAGTCCTAATCAGTGTTGTCTTTCTATTAAATGGAACCCCGTATATATTACTATATTTTGGATTTTTCAATTAAAATAAGTGTCTGCTTTAATAAAGCTTGTTATATGTAAATCTTGAGGTTCCTTTTTTTTAATAATTTGAGTTTTGTGGAAATCTAACCAAATTTTCAAATATATCAGAATATTGTAATATTTCCCAGAAGTGTAGTACCTATTTTTTTTTGTAGTAACTGTTTTTGATTGGGTCGAATCAACAGTAAAATGCTTTCAAAGTTGATTTAATTTTTAGGGCGCGTTGCTGGTTTAAAACGAACATAATGTTCAATTAACTGCCAGTGAGAAACGGAACCATCTTTGCTTTTATTGTAAGTCATTTGTCGTTACTACACTTGCGTTCCAGGCAATATAATATATAATTGTAATAAACGCGCCTACATTCAGGTAGCATTAAAACATTGCAAGGAATAATAAGATATCAAGCTCAATTTTTGGTGCTGTAATTGTTAATTATTTTAATTACATAAAGACAGCCGCTAAATCTTCATCAATAAAAACAGAAAAAGAATTTTAGGAAATAGCATTATAAACACTTATATTCCCTGAACTAAGGAGCACATCTACTCGCAATTATGATTGTCTTGTGTAACGTCATCCGAATACTTATAGTAACAAACGAAGTGTGTGTGAGCGCTGTATGGGATTCATAATCCTAGTACACATTTCTTTTATTCTATCAATTACATTAAATACTATTGCCGACACCAAAATATTATTATCTAAAGCTCGCTTTATCTCTAAATGTTTGCTTTCATTCGAATTCTTACCTGTCGAACATGCATGCTTATAAAAGTCTATCTATCGCTAACGTTCATTAATACATCACGACTCGTTAGCTTAGTGGTCAGAGCGTCGCACTCATTGAATTAGTCGAAGGTCGGAAGGTTCGATTCCTCCACGGGTCATTTTTTTTTAATAACAATAAGCTGGGAATAGAAAAAAACATAAATTTATTGTTTGGTAATTGTACGATATTCCAGTATTCTAGGTTTCGACTTTACTTCAAAGCGATGGAGATTAAATGTTAGTGATGGGTTGCCACGAAGCAAACTGCTATTTTGTAGCAGCTACCAACCGTTAGCAGTTTGTAGCAGCTATTCAATACCAAAAGAAGCTGCTACTTTTTGTAACAGTTTCCTGATGCAGTAGGCAAGTACGAATATTATGAAACGTACCTACATGTATATTCGTAGAAGTATATGTAGCAGTTAAACAGTGTATAAAATGTAGTGAAACGGCTTTATTACGTTAGCACATACAACCTGCTTCTGTAAATGTGTCTAAATATGTTGTGTAAAGGGAGTATCGTGTTTCGGTTTGGATCGTAGTGGCGCGCTCTCGAGCGTGCAAATTTTATCGTATAGGGGTATTTAGATCGTCTTGATGGCTTTGGGAGGCGCGTGGCGCAGAAGGAATTATTTTTTTTCAATGTTGAAATTAATTATTTTTTTTTACAACACCGGTTAGGAATGGGGGTAATATATATAATAATTTAAAGTAAATAGATTTTTAATTTTTTGATAATTTATTAATTTCTTGCCTTTTGTAGTGGTAACTTCAGTGGTGATGTAATAAAAAACATTATTTTCATGTGACTATTAAATTGAAGAATTTAGTAAGTTCTCGTCAAATAGCTTTGAATAGCTTCTCTTATTATTAAAATCACATTGATATTATAATAATTGGCACTAAACTATTACAATATATCTTGCTTGTATTTTGTTCTAGTTAGTAAACTTTGGTGGTAGCTTGTAACTGAAGAACTAACAATAATTTGTGTAGATTGTTGTTATTTATATGAATTTGGGTGGTGATAATAATACAAGGAACAAAGATAAATACAAAAAGGCGATATTTATTTGATATTATAAATTTAAAAAACATTTTAGTGTAAGAAACAGTTCATGCTTATTTTGTGGTACTATCTAGGCAAGTGTATGCGGTGAAAAAAACCCAGAAATAACGAATACACGAACATCGCATCCGCTTAAGTAAACAAGAGAATAAAAAAAATAAACAAAATTCTCTAACAACTACATAGATATATTGTTTTCGTCAAGCCCAGGGGAAGACAAAGTTATTCGAACTAATAATAGTTATTTTGTGTAACAACCCCACACATAAAGACAGCGCTAAATTTTCATCAATATAAAAAGAAAAAGAATTTTAGGAAATAGCATTATGAACACTTGTGTTCCCTGAACTAAGGAGCACATCTACTCGCAATTATGATTTATGATATTATGTTTTATTGTGTAACGGTATTCGAATATTTGTAGTAACAAGCGAAGTGTGTGTGAGCGCTGTATGGGATTCATAATCCTAGTATACATTTTTTTTACTCTATCAATACAATTGCCGATACGAAAACATTATTATCTAAAGCTCGCTTTATCTCTAAATATTTGCTTTCATTCGAATTATTATCCATCGAACATGCCTGCGTATTAAGTCTATCTATCGCTAACGTTTACTAACACAACAAGACTCGTTAGCTTAGTGGTCAGAGCGTCGCACTCATTGAATTTGTCGAAGGTCGGAAGGTTCGATTCCTCCACGGGTCAATTTTTTTAATAACAATAAAACTGAGAATAGAAAAACATATACTATTATGGCGCACATACGTTGGATGAAGCATAAACCATAGTAGATGTAATTATTATTTTATGTAACACACCTGTTTGTAAGTCCAGTATATACTTGGGCCTTAAACAATTTACATTGTAGCAATAGTAATTAAATATATAAATTTATGGTTTGGTAACTGTATTGTAATGATATACCAATATCCTAGGTTACTTCCAAGGAATGGAGATTAAATGTTAGTGATAGGTTGTTACGAAGCAAACTGCATTTGTAGCATCTAACAACCGTTAGCAGTTTGTAGCAGCTATTCAATATCAAAAGAAGCTGCTAGTTTTTGTAACAGTTTCCTGATACAGTAGGCAAGTGCGAATGTTATGAAACATACATGTATATTCGTAGTGTTAAAGCAGTGTATTAAATATAGTGATGTATAAAACTGCTTCATTACGTTAGCAGCTACAACATGTCTTCTGTAAATGTTTCTAAATATGTTGTGTAAAGGGAGTATCGTGTTTCGATTTGGATCGGAGTCGTGCGCTCTTGAGCGTGCAAATTTTATCGTATAGGGGTATTTAGATCGTCTTGATGACTTGGGAAGCGCGTGGGGCAGAAGGGATTACTTTTTTTTCAATGATTAAATTAATTTTTGTTTTTACCACACCGGTTAGGAATGGGGGTAATATATATAATAACTTAAAGTAAATAGATTTTTAATTTTTTGATAATTTATTAATTTCTTGCCTTTTGTAGTGGTAACTTCAGTGGTGATGTAATAAAAAACATTATTTTCATGTGACTATTAAATTGAAGAATTTAGTAAGTTCTTGTCAAATAGTTTTGAATAGCTTCGCTTATTATTAAAATCACATTGATATTATTATAATATTGCACTAAACTATTGCGATATATGTTGCTTGCATTTTATTCTAGTACTAAAATTTGGGGGTAATTTGAAACTGAAAGACTAACAATAATTTGTGTAACGTGTTGTTATTTATATGAATTTGGGTGGTGATAATAATACGAGGAACAAAGATAAATACATAAAGGCGATATTTATCTGACATTATAAATTTAACAAACATTTTATTGTAGGAAACAGTTCATGTTTATTTTGTGGCACTATATAGATAAGCGTATGCGGTAAAAGACAGCAGAAATAACGAATATACGAATATCGCATCCGCTTAAGTAAATAAAAGAATAAAAAATAAAAGGAATTTACTAATAAATACATAGAAATATTGATTTCGTCAAACCCAGGTGGAGACAATTTTATTCGAAGTAATAATAGTTATTTTGTGTAACAACCCCACACATAAAGACAGCGTTAAATTTTCATCAATAAAAAAAGAAAAGAGTTTTAGGAAATAGCATTATGAACACTTATGCTCCCTGAATTAAGGAGCACATCTACTCGCGATTATGATTTATGATATTGTGTTTTGTTGTGTAACATCGTTCGAATATTATAGTAATAAACGAAGTGTGTGTGAACGCTGTATAGGATTCATAATCCTAGTATAACATTTTTTTTTACTCTATCAATTACATCAATAAATATTGCTGATACGAAAATATTATTCTCTAAAGCTCGCTTTATCTCTAAATATTTGCTTTCATTCAAATTATTATCTATCGAACATGCCTGCGTATTAAGTCTATCTATCGCTAACGTTTGCTAACGCAACAAGACTCGTTAGCTTAGTGGTCAGAGCGTCGCACTGCATTGAATTTGTCGAAGGTCGGAAGGTTCGATTCCCCACGGGTCAATTTATTTTAATAACGATAAAGCTAAGAATAGAAAAACATATACTATTATGGTGTAATACGTTGGATGAAGCATAAACCATAGTAGATGTAATTATTATTTTATGTATACACACTGTTTGTAAGTGTATACTTGGGTTTTAATCAATTTGCATTACAGCCGTAGTAATTAAATATATAAATTTATCGTTTGGTAACTGTACGATATTCCAGTATCTTAGGTTTCGACTTTCCTTCAAAAGGATGGAGATTAAATGTTAGTGATGGGTTGTACGAAGCAAACTGCTATTTTGTAGCAGCTAACAACCGTTAGCAGTTTGTAGCAGCTATTCAATATCAAAAGAAACTGCTACTTTTTGTAGCAGTTTCCTCATATAGTAGACAAGTGCGAATGTTGTGAAACATACATATATATTATATACAGTAAAGCAGTGTATAAAATGTGGTGATGTATAAAACTGCTTCTTTACGTTAGCAGCTACAACCTGCTTCTGCAAATGTTTCTAAATATGTTGTGTAAAGGGAGTATCGTGCGTCGGTTTGGATCGGAGTCGCGCGCTCTCGAGCAAATTTTGTCGTATAGGGGTATTTAGATCGTCTTGATGACTTTGGGAGGCGCGTGGTGCAGAAGGGATTAATTTTTTCCAATGATTAAATTAATTATTTTTTTTATAACACCGGTCAGGAATAGGGGTAAAATATATAATAATATAAACGAGTAAATAGATTTTTAATTTTTTGATAATTTATTAATTTGTTGCCTATTGTAGTTGTAACTTCAGTGGTTATGTAATAAAAGGCTTTATTTTCATGTGACTATTAAAGTGAAGAATTTAGTAAGTTCTTTTCAAATAGTTTTGAATAGCTTCTCTTATTATTAAAATCACATTGATATTATTATAATAATTGCCACTAAACTATTGCGATATATGTTGCTTGTATTTTATTCTTGTAGTAAACTTTGGTGGTAACTTGTAACTGGAAGACTAACAATAATTTGTGTATGGTGTTGTTATTTATATGAATTTGGGTGGTAATAATAATACAAGGAACAAAGATAAATACATAAAAGCCATATTTATTTGATATAAATTTAACAAAACATTTTATTGTAACAGTTCATGTTTATTTTGTGGCACTATATAGATAAGCGTATGCGGTAAAACACAACAGAAATAACGAATATACGAATATCGCATCCCCTTAAGTAAATAAAAGAATAAAAAATAAAAAAAAAATTACTAATAAATACATAGAAATATTGTTTTCGTCAAGCCCAGGTGGAGACAGTTTTATTCGAAGTAATAATAGTTCTTTTGTGTAGCAACCCCACACATAAAGACAGCACTAAATTTTCATCAATAAAAAAAGAAAAATAACTTTAGGAAATAGTATTATAAACACTTATGTTCCCTGAACTAAGGAGAACATCTACTCGCAATTATGATTTATGATATTGTGTTTTGTTGTGTAACATCATTCGAATATTTATAGTAACAAACCAAATGTGTGTGAGCGCTGTATAGCATTCATAATCCTAGTACACATTTTTTTTATTCCATCAATTTTATTAAATACTCTTGTCGACACAAAAATATTATTATCTAAGGCTCACTTTATCTGTAAATGTTTGCTTTCATTCCAATTCTTACCTGTCGAACATGCATGCATATAAAGTCTATCTATTGCTAAAGTTTATTAATACAACATGACTCGTTAGCTTAGTGGTCAGAGCGTCGCACTCAATCAACTAGTCGAAGGTCGGAAGGTTCGATTCCTCCACGGGTCATTTTTTTTAATAACCATAAAGCTGGGGATAGAAAAAGCATATAATGTTATGGTACTTACGTAGGATGAACCATCAATCATAGTATATGTAATTATTATTTTATGTACACACCTGTTTGTAAGTCCAAGTATATACTTGGGTTTTAATCAATTTGCATTGTAGCCGTGGCAATAAATTTATCGTTTGGTAACTATACGATATTCCAGTATCCTAGGTTTCGATTTTACTTCAAAGGGATGGAGATTAAATGTTAGTGATGGGTTGCTACGAAGTAAACTGCTATTTTGTAGCGGCTAACAACCGTTAGCAGTTTGTAGCAGCTATTCAATACCAAAGGAAGCTGCTACTTTTTGTAAGCAGTTTCCTGATGCAGTAGGCAAATGTGTCTAAATATGTTGTCTGAAGGGAGTATCGTGCGTCGATTTGGACCGGAGTAGCGCGTTCTCGAGCGTGCAAATTTTGGTGTGTAGGGGTGTTTAGATCGTCTTGATGACTTTGGGAGGCGCGTAGCGTAGAAGGGATTAATTTTTTTTCAACGATTAAATTAATTATTTTTTTACAACTCTGGTCAGGAATGCGGGTAATATATATAATAATTTAAATAGGTAAATTGATTTTAAATTTTTTGATAATTTATTAATTTTTGCTTTTGGTAGTTGTAACTTCAGTGGTTATGTAATGAAAAACATTATTTTCATATGACTATTAAATTGAAGAATTTAGTAAGTTCTTGTCAAATAGTTTTGATTAGCTTCTCTTATCATTAAAATCACATTGATATTATTGTAATAATTAGCACTAAACTATTACAATATATGTTGTTTGTATTTGATTCTAGTAGTAAACTTTGGTGGTAACTTGTAACTGAAAGACTAATAATAATTTGTGTAGGGTGTTGTTATTTATATGAATTTGGGTGGTAATAATAATACAAGAAACAAAGATGAATACATAAAGGCGATATTTATTTAATATTATAAATTTAAGAAACATTTTATTGTAAGAAGCAGTACATTTTTATTTTGTGGCACTATCTAGACAAACGTACGCGGTAAAAAACCAGAAATAACGAATACACGAACATCACATCCGCTTAAGTAAATAAGTGAATAAAAAATAAACAGAATTCTCTAACAACTATATAGAAATATTGCTTTCGACAAGCCCAGGTGACACAATTTTATTAGAAGTAATAATAGTTATTTTGTATAACAACCCCACACAATGTAAGTTTCGCTGATTTGTTTTCGTAGTTTTTATATCGATTTTGGTTAAGAAACACCTATGCAAAAACACATAATACATATCATTATAGAAACTCGATGATTATGAAATGTGACCCCTCGGAACCTATTAGTTGTTATTATTGTTACTTGTTACAATCACCGTTTTATAATTGATAGAAAATACCAATTTATACTTTTCCGTTCAAAAACTATACTTTTTCATTTATTAATCAATTATTTATATTAGTAGATCATTATTAGTTACGAAAATATATACAATACCTAGATGTATATATATATAAAACTACTCACATACGTACTGCTGTGGTTAGACAACCCATTTTCGCTGTGTGTATTTTATGTTGCATATTACGGTTGTGTATGATTTGTTATTTCTCAGATCAGCTGATTTTCAATTTACTGAGAATTTTCACAATTTTATTTTGTTTTGATTAATTTTAGTTTAAGAGTTTATTGTATGATTTTATTTTATATAGTGTTAAGATTTTTTTTGATTAATCCAGACATTCAAATGTCTATTGTTCGCTTGTGCTGATTTAATGCGTATTCTGTTTAATATTGTCGTTGAAATGTTATACGTCTGCGTTGTACGATTTTGAGAGAGGGATTTTTGTAAGAAAACAATTGAAGGATTTTGTTTAGGACTTCCTTGTTCGACTATTGACGTGAGTAGACGTATTTTTTAAATCTTTGTTGCCATTTTGTAATTCATTTTGAATTTGTAATATTTAATTTTCTTTTATTTAGTCAACCAAGGAATTTTTACTGTAATAATTGTTAATATATTGAAGTGTGCACTTTATAGATATAAGATCAATTATTATTTTTTGTTTAGGAAGATTTATTTTAGTTTTTTCCCTCGTTTATTTTTAAGGAGTTAATTTTTCCGTTATTCAATTTTGCTGTTTCATTTTTATTTGTCAATCACTTCGTTTAGGTGAGTGGAAGATCTGTTCTTTCTTTTAGTTTTTTCATTTTTGTAAACTTCTCGCATTTGTCCACGCTTTGATTTTAATTTGTGAAAGCACGTGGATAGAAAAGCAAACGTTGTGTATTTTGGATAATCTTCCTGAACAAACAAAACTTTTGCTTTGCATAGGAAATAGCATTGTCCTATTTTAATTATACTAAAAGTCTAGTGCAGTTTTTATTTCAGGCCAGAGCCTTATTTATTCATTATTTAAAAATACAAACAAATTTCTAATAATGCAGGAAAGTTTACTGTACGCAGTGTAAGCATTATAACAGCAAGCGAAGAGGCCAGCCACAAATTAGGTTCCGCGTCGATGATTAATCCCATCGCCGAAACAATGCGTCCCCGTAAGTGCATGTGCACTTTATGCGGTAAATACGCATGGTGGGAGACTTGCCTCCTAGGTGAGATCGTATGAGATCGGAATGTTGTCGTCCGTTGTTAGTTGTTTGATGAAACTCTACATATATTCATAGCAAATAGGTGTAACTATTTGGAATATAAAACTCAAGCACGTGGGTGATCTGTGTGTTACCACATGCTTGTTTTGTATATCTATTACAACGTATAAATATATTAATTAGTCATATGTATGTTATGTATCTACATAAAATTCATGTTTATAAACCGTCAAGAGAGTTAGCCGGAGAGAGACTCGTTAGCTCAGTGGTGAGAGCGTCGTTCGGATTTTATCGAAGCGAAGGTCGGAAGGTTCGATTCCTCCACGGGTCATTTTTTTTTATTAATAGCTTAGAATTAGTAATAATAAAGATAAAAAACGGTTCTAGAAACGTGCTGGATACTTCCTACGCTTAGATGTAACATAATGATAAGGCGAGCTTTAATAGTTCCAAATTTTATTTAAATTTACTATCTTGCTACTAGCTTCTGGAACCGTTTGGCAATGCCAGATAGATAGATAAGTTCATTTATCATTAGTTCGGTGCTTTATAAAGCGAAACAAGTTGCGGGGAATCTAATTGATGTTACGAAGTAATTTTAAATTGCATCGGTAGTTTATATTTTAATACAGAGGGTACTTAATACCGAAACCAAAATAATTGAAATGTAATTTAATTTATAAAATCATGAGTTTATGTACCAAACCATACCTTTATCGAAAAATACAAAATCACACAACAAAATTTGCCCGAATAAGTCGTCGATTTTGTAAAAATTCACTTCTCATAGTTTTCAGTGAACATGATTTACAAACATCCTTATTTTAAAAATGATCAAATAAAAATTAAATACCAAGAAATGCTAGAAATGCTGTTACCCAGGATAAAATACATATGGAAAACATTATTAGGTATCTGTAATTTGGAATTTACAACCGTTTAAGTGTTAATGTTTAATGTGATTTTGTACAACAGAAGCAATTAGCTGTTATGTAGACGCTAGACTAATTGAAACCAATTCTAAGTGAGCGGTTCTGACATGATATCTTTATTTAAATTGTCGATTCTCATTCATTTTACACTTGATCGCTTTGCTTATGCGGTTACTCGGCTGTTTTAATGCTCACGCATGTGCAATATTTATTTGATAATTATATCAACCACATAGCAGAAGTGGTAAAAACTGTATTGAGCATTTTTACGAGTTGAATCAACAGCAACATGCTAACAATGTTGTTAATCTTAACTCATTTATCTTTAATGCTCTTGTTTCCAAACAATATAGTTTTAATAAACGCGCGTAATTACATAATAATGCATGATAGCATGGAAACATTGCAACGAATAACAAGATAATCAGTGTTTTAGTGTCATACTTGTTAATTATTTTAAAGACATACACACAAAAAAAATCTGCTATCAATCTGAATATTTTTATTTATTCAGAAATCGAAACTTAATATATATTTAAATGAACAAAATCTTGTTGGTTAGAACATAAGAGTAAATTCTCTGAAAACACAATATAATCTTAGAACAAATGGTATAAATATTTGCATTGAAGTACACTTCCTCCAAATGAATCTTGTTATTGTTGTAAGGAATAAATCTATGCAATCATAGTGAGAAAGTCTGTAGATTCATACGTTTGGTATAATGAATTACTATATAAAATTATTAAATGTTTTGTACTGAAAACATGAAATATCAAACTGAAATTACCATCATATTGAAACATTTGAAACGAATTTTACCCTACCATTTATTGCACTAAAACTTATCTGTCATTGATTCCCTCTTTTTTAGGGGGTTTAGGGGATTTTGCATATACATATGCTTTACTTGGCGTCGCTTTTTGATTGACCAGCGAACAATGTTGTTGATTGTGAGTGTAAGTAAATCTAAATGGATAGCCCGGCTGTTTCACAGCTTACTTAGAGAATGAGGTGGAATGGGGCTGATGCACAGATGGTACCATTAAAATATTCGATGGTAAGTACGTACGTGTTATCTAATATTAAAGGATTACTGGTTTAAAAAACTTTGAAATAATACTTAGAGTCAGCGCCATTGTGTCGATAATATATGAACATGGTAGGTGTGTACATTAATAAACATATGTAGGTATTTACTAGTTATTAGTTTTCAGTAGGTAATACCAGCAAATTATTCTACTAATTGAAATTATATCAGTAACCAACGCCGACTAAATACCAGGCCCAGGCATTGAGTGGGGCGTATCCCGAGAACACCGATCGCAACGACGGATACGCATAATATCTATACCTCTACGCATCAATATCCGGTGCGCACTACTGGAGTATCCCGATACGCTACCTTCCCTCAAACATTGTAAAACTATAAAGTATTAGAGTAAATTTATTTAATTATATATGTTTTTATTTATTAATTTTCCTCTACCGAGGTGTTTTGGTGTTACGTACAAAATTAGTAGATAATTATTACACTTGAATAGTAGAAATGCTTAGATTAAGCAGGTAATATTATCAGTTCAATATACTTACGTTTTGGAAGCAAATAATGGCAATACTTCAAATAATACTTTTATATGCTTCTATCAAATGTACATAAATAATTAAGGCATAAATATGATAGTTTCAAGTTGAGCAGTTAAGAAAAGCTATTTACTCAAATCTAAAATAATTATTTTTGTGGTGAAAATATTATATGTTCATTATATGATTACATTTGTATTAAAAAATTGTTTCGTCTAACAAATTCCCGGGTTTGGAAAACTGAACAAATTTTATTGTCAATATAAATATATCATCTTCTTACTTATATAGGAAGTTCCATTATATTCAATGTGATGCTTTTATATAAAAATTGAGTAATTATTTTTTTGTGTGTAGAGGCAGAGCAGAAAATAGCCTTATAAACATTTATGTTCCCTCAACTAAGGGGCACATCTACTCGCAATTATGATTGCTAACGTTATCGGAATCTTTACTATAGAGATTCGGCTGACGTTATTTCAAACCAGGTGTGTGTGAGCGCAGCATATATGAACCCTGGTACATTTTTTTTTATTCTATCAATCAAATCAAATATTATGGCTTATACGAAAATGTTTTTATCTAAAACTTGCTTTATCTCTAAACGTTTGCTTTTATTCGAATTATTACCTGTCGAACATGCATGCATGTATGTATCTGTGCTAACCTTCATGTACACAATATGACTCGTTAGCTCAGTGGTGAGAGCGTCGTTCGGATTTATCGCTGCGAAGGTCGGAAGGTTCGATTCCTCCACGGGTCAACTTTTTCTTTTATTAATGGCTTAAAATTAGTAATAATGAAGATAAACAAAGTGAATTATGTTATAAAATAATTGATTTACTAAATAGAATGGGTGGAATTGAGTGACATAGGTTTTAATTCAGTGAGTGTAAATATAACTGACGGGCTTGCGTGTAAAACCAGCTAGTATACACTTTCCCCGTAAAATAGATATAAACATGCATTTTTGCACGCAAACTCTTCAATTTATGTAAAAAACGGTTTTAGAAGTACGTAATAGATAATTAATTTAATGGCAGATCGATCGCTGTGAGGTATACTGCTAACTAATATACGAAATACAAATAAACTTCTGTCTCACAGCAGTTTTTAATCTTCACACTATGTTACATTTCATTAGCTATGCCAACATCATCAGGTGTACAAGTATTTTGTCAAAATATCAAATATGTGTATATAATAAGTATATCCTAGGTTACAGAATTAAGATTTAGGGCTATTATCTTCAATAAATTCTAAATATTTATAATTAACACTTGGTTAGGCGGGCATCGCGGTGAAACTCGGTCAGTTGCTAGGAATCCAGTAGACTCTCAACTGATATGCCCCTAATACATCGATATTTTTATTAACGTACTGGGTGATACATGCATACCAATTTCTTATCAACACTATTGCGACAAAATATTGTTAAATAAATAATTTAATAATGGTTTTATTAATAGTGCATTTGTAAAAAAATACAAAACCTTTATACAACCAATTCTAATAAAATTAAATTATTCTGAATCTGTTCCAGTGCCTCCTCCAATATTTCCAAAAAACAATTGCGGGAGTCTATTGGACCCCCACGCGACTAATGAAATGTTAAATCTTTATTAGGTAAGCTATTATTAGCATTAAGCATTAAAAGATATGCCAAAGGGGATTTATCAGCATTATGATTCTTAACATGATATAAATGTTCTTTAAATCTAATCTCCGCGTTCATATTTTTTTGACCTATATATATATATATATATTATCACAAACACTGCATTTGATTTTATAAATCCCAGAACATTTTTTAAAATCAAATTTCAATATTACATTTTAATTTGTTTCTTAAAGTATTAGAACTTTGAAAAACCAGACTAAGATTGTATTTTTTACATAGGTTTAATATCTGGTTAACCCAAAATTTATTAAAGTGAAATCTGCAAAAAAAATTTTCTACTAATTTCTCTGGAATAAGTGTAGTTATATTCTTTAACGATCTGTCATTTTCTGACTTCTTTTTAATTTTATCTACCACGCTTTTCTTATAACCATTCATTTCTGCTATTTGGTGTATATATTCTAACTCTTTTTTAAAGTTATCTTCCTCAAGCGATATATTCAATAAACTCTTGATTAAGAAAAATAATATTGGGTATTTTTCTTTATAGCTTGTATAAGATGAGTTGTGTATATAATTGTTTGTATGTATGTAACTTTTTTTATATATGTCCAAGTGGAATGTATTATCTTTGATCATAATTAATAAATCAAGGAATGGTAAACTTTGCTCATTCTTAATTTCGAACATAAATTTCATTGATGGGTACAGATTATTACTGAAATTAAAGAAAATATCTTTTTCAAAATAACTTAGAAAGAGGTTTGCTAAAAAAAGGAGAGAGTGGGTTACCCCTTGCAGTTCCGAATGTTTTTTTTATGCGGTGCTTTATAATGCAAAACTAGTAGTAAGTAAGGAATGTAATTGATGTTACTAGGTAATTTCAAATTACATCAGTAATATCATATGCTGTTATGTTGATTACCTAATGGCGAAAAAAGAAAATGGTAACTAACAACACAAAACTATAAATCATCTAGGGAAGTTTAATCTAATTTACAAAATCAAGTGTTTTTGCGCCAAACGATATCTTCAAGGGGAAGATCACACACTCCTAATAAATTTGCGCAAGTAAATCGTTTATTATACTCGCAGAGTAATCATTACTTAATGGTTTTTTCTTTTTTTTCGTGAGGGTAGCGGCTGGTTTCTATATGATGAATTAATTTTTTTAAACAATTAAACTCTTCATTCAAATGTAATCCTCGGCAGTTTGAATTTAAAATGTTAAGTTAACAGTACTTTGTAAATTGACTACGTTTCCAGTAATTTTAAAAAAATGTAATTTTTAAATAAGTTTTTAAATGTTGTTGTGAATGTCCCTAAATATATATATAAAAAAAAAGTTAAATTATAATATACATTTTTCTGAAGAAGATAACAGTAAATTAGAGTTTAATTGTTTAAAAAATTTAATTCATCATATAGAAACCAGCCGCTACCCTCACGAAAAAAAGAAAAAAACCGTATAAATAGCATTAACGGCTACGGACAAATCATCATCAAATACATTACTTAATGTATACTCATACCTATGATTATTTTTATATTCAAACATTTTCACTATAGAATATTAATTAATAATCAGAGTAACGAGTAGTGGATAGTTAGAGCAGAAATATTTGAGCGAATATCTACTTTGTATACAGAGTATCTAATGAGTACCTATAGAAAGTATTTGCTTTACAAGTGATGTAATAAATTGTGCGACGGTATTTATTGTGGCGAATATATTTCGGTGATGTACTATGAAAGACAACAAGTTTATAATCTTCACACTATGTGTATTTCATTAGCTACGCTAACATCATCAGATATACAAGTATATGATGACGAGCTAGCTTCAGCTAATGAGATGTACCTACGTAGTGTGAAGATTAAAAACTGTTGCAAAGCAGAAATTTATTTGTATTTCGTGTGCTAATTATACATATTTTCTATATTCATTGTATAATAATTATTTAATATATTTCCCTTATATGTATTTAAATACACATGTATATATGTTGCTATGCGCAAGACATACATTTTTCATAAAAGCCATAATACCCATTGTAGGGGAACGCCTTTACCAACTTAAATGGTAAATAAGAGTTTTAAGTTTTGCGGTGTAGGATTTTGTTCTTTCAGAAAAACTTGGTAGGGTGCTAAAAATACTTTTGAAATATCGTTTTGTTATAAGAATTTTTATATACTACATTACTAGTAAGCCTTTCATGGCTTGATAGATATTGCCATATTCTTCCGGATTGTCTATGTTTTGAGTCATCTGTTTAATTTCATATTTATTTATCATCTTTGTAATATTTGGATCGACACCTTTATGGCTCAAATATCCAATCGAATTCGATCTTTAATTTTTATTTTTTAATGATAAGTAACTTTACTACTTTAAATATATACTTTAAATAAATTACTACTGTTAGATATTAACTAATAATACATAATTTACATATACATATATTTAAATAATTCCTCTAGCGGGGGCAATAATCCTACACACTGTTCTAAACCATTCACCGCTTTAAATTTTTACAAAACAAAATGAATATATAAAATATAATTTTCGTTTCCCTATAATATAAATGTAAGAATTCGAAATTCCATTCTGGATAATACAAAGTATTTAAATTCATTTTATTAAGACGTAGATGATAAGTAAGGTGGCATTTGCTGAAGCAGCGTCTACTTCACAGGAAATAATAGTCTATTTTCGTTTAAAGACTCGCGTAATTAAGATAATATGGTATTACTTTGTATATTATCTGCTTCATTGTTTATTGTATGTTACAAATGCTGATCAGCGGTTTCCACGTTACTCTCAAATGGGGCGTTTAAAGATCAGAAAAATAACGCCTTCGGTCATGCTTGCGCCCTCCTGTAAAGAGAAGTGTAACTAGTTATCGGTGCGAAATGTCGTCACTACCAAAGTTTATAAAACCCTTAACATTGCTGTTTTCAATTCATTGGTTCGTGGATTTCGTTTCAGCTAAAGTAAAAGCACGCGTCTCAATTTTGTTCGGGAGTTTCTAAATCTTAAAAAATAAAACTTCTCTTCTTGAAATCTTGCAATCAAAATAAGCCTAAAAATTCGAGAACAGGAAGCAAAAGCTTGTGCTTGTCATTTTATTAAATTTGTAGGTTGTTAGTTTAACTTAAATGTCACAAAATTTATTCAATATATTAGTGTAGAAAGTAAACATTCTATTATTTCACCATACCAAACTCGAAAGAAGTTTATTTGGTACCCATAGTAAGGGGTTGGGGAGGAAGTTATCATCGGTAAGAGAAAGCCGATGAGGTGGGTAATTCAGCAATCTTTAGGCTAACTAACGGCCCTGCTTCGACTGACGGAGGAAAACACCGTTGGGAAACATCTTTGGCTAAAAATTACTAAAACCATTCGCTGCCGAACAAAAAGTTTGTTTCTCAGCGGTGGCTTGCCGGTCAAAAGAGCAGGAGGGGTTGTCTGTGAGACGGAATTGGCTTTGTCTTATTTGAATTTGGGCTGGCCATCCCCAAAAGTTTCCAGACAAGAAAACCCGTTCCGTTACAATTGGAAGTCTTTATATAAAGAAACTATTTGCTACACTCATTGGATATTCCAATATTTCTACTCTGCCCGTTATAACCATCCACTACTCGTTACTCTGAGTATTGAGAAGTAGCGGATATTTTGTAACGAATAAGTACTTTCTGCCCACTACGACTATTGACTGCCCCTTCTATTGGTAGCTTACCTTTTTTTCTTCCTTCTTATTCGCAAGCAAATAATGCATTTCATTTGCAGCATTTGTTTTTAGAGAGCGCAATTAGCTGATGAGAGCTGTTACAGATCGATGCTCCAAGGCCTACGCAATGCCACTTTACCGAATATGATGTTGATGCCGGGAAATCGAAGGTTTATACCCTATAAATATCCTACAGACTGCATTTGACTAATGTCCGTACCGTCAAGGTTAAGTGGAACGCACCATACCATTTTATTTTCTCTAATTGTGAAAAAGGCACTAATGTAACTAACTTTTAATAATAAAAGAAAATCAATTTCCTCTATTACAAAGTGCAATATGTAATAAATGAAATATCAATTACTGTCAAGCTTTTACATCTTCTCTCCGTTTCAATGTTAGACGTATTTTATCTTAAAATTTTATTACGGCGATTGCTAATTGCAAGTAAGTTAGTGCACTTATAAACGGTCCAGAAAGATAGCATGTTATTCCTCTAATCTACCTGTTCGTTCTCGTAGGTAATCAACTCACATATCATACATGATTATACGACGCAATGATCCCTTAAATATCCAGGTTTACTTCTTGTCCCTCTCTTGCAAGTATGTGATGGCTAGCCTGTTCGCGTTGTCATTACTTCGTGTCCATTAATTTTTGACGCGGCAGCAGTAATCATCTAAGTGTACAGTAGCCATCTTGAGACCGTTGAATTCATTTAAATTAATTGCAATTCCACGGATATCTCGTAACCCGGTATGTGTAAAATATCGATGCAAAAATCTCTATGAGAAGCGTTTTACTTGGGAGCTTCTTGAATAACGTGCATATTAGTTACTACCATAGGAGGCCGTGTAATGATCTCCGTTTATGTCAGGAGCAATAAATACAATTTTTAAAGCAGCTTTGCGAAGCAAACTAAACTATTACCGGATAACGGCATTAGGAGAGCGATCAAGTGTAAAACCAGTGAGAATCGCCAATTTAAATAAAGATATCGTACCAGAACCGCTTACTTAGAATTGGTTTCAATTAGTCTAGCAGCTACCATAACAGCTAATTGCTTCTGTTGTACAAAATCCCATTAAACATTAACGTTCATATGAATTTTATCTCGCATTTCTTGGTATTTAATTTTTATTTGAACATTTTCAAGATAACAGTATTAGTAAATCATGGTCACTGAACACTATGAGAAATAAATTTTAACATCAAAATCTTTCAACCCATATCATATTTTACAAAAAAGAGTTTGTAAACTATGGATATGTATATATCTAAATAAGCTTAAAAATGTTATAGCAATATATAATAAATAAATATATACATATATTGCTATGATCTGTTTTTTAGAACCAATGCTCGGAATTGGAATTCTTTTTACTTCAGTAAAATACGATATTCCAAGTATTTTCATATACAACTCGATTTAATATTCGAAATTTCAATTAACTTTATCATTTCTATATTTTTATACTTTTTTCATTTTTTTTTTCAATAAAAGTAAATACGTCAATATATCTGTTTTATTCCGATTTATTTCATAGCGGCCTCTCTGATGTTGTGAGTGAATATTTTGATCACCTTCTATCTGCTAGGTGGCACGGGACGCTTGCGGAAGCTTTCCAGCCGCTTGCTAAACTTGCCTGGTACTGTAATAAATTAGTCAATAGTATTCGGTAAACATGTGAAAATCAGAGTCATCTATCAGTAAATAGAAGCAGCTCAAAATACAGGTGTAGGCAGGTAATTCTCTGGGTCAAGTTGGACAATCGATTCTAAGGTCACCGGCAACGGTCAAGTTTGAAATGGTATTCAAGATTCTTCTCAGGAAATTTTATAGAAAATTCTCGAAGGTCATTCAAGTAATGATATGAATTTTTCTTATACAGCCGATATATCTATACTTTTTAGGCAAACTTTTGTGCAACTTGATATTTCTGAGTGTGTGGCATAAAAATTTGGTAGAGCAGTGAACGTGACATCCGTACCCAGCCGTGGCCATTCATTTAAACTCAAATTACCAGTAATCCGCCTTCGATTGTTATCACTATCAGGTAATCCAACATAGAATTCAAATTGACAATTAGTAACTGACATTAAGATACCGTTATTTATCTTAGATGGAGAGGAATACGGCAATTGTTATTGAATAATATACTACATCGATTTAAAGCATAACCCAAATATATCACTCATATACAGATTGAAAAATAAAGGTCCAAATGCGACGCCTACAGTACACCCGATGTGATAGCTACCGTCAGGTATACAGCCATCTAATTTAACAAACTGAGACCTGTTAGATATGTATGACAGCATTAAAAGTTCTGCATTTGGGACTTTCCGTTGAGAGTCAAAGAATTGGCTATTAAAAATTTAACTTTAGTGATCTTTAATTTTCAACTTAGAACGTCTCAGTTATGTAAATCGGTACGTAAAGACGGTTTTTCACCAAACGGAGCGAACAGAAGCAAAACATAAACTCGTGTCTCGAAAAAGTTTTTGTCGACTAGAATTTGGAGGACTGCTTCTGTTTTGTTTTTGGTGTACCGAAAGAAAGCGATAACATCAAATGGTTTCGATAAATTTGAAAACTCATGTTCGCCTAGTGGAAACAGTTGTGTTATGTTTTCTAAGTTTGCTTTTGTTTTACTAGGCTCATATGCAAATTTTGTATTAAATCACTTCCTTTTCGGGACAAAAGCGGTGTAACTCAAAATCTGTGCTGGTGCCACTTTCTTCTTTGATAATCGAGATAACAGAAATGTTTATATAGTTATTTTCTTTAATAAATCTAATGTATGTACATCAACAAAAACAAAAAAAAGATAAGAAAGTTATTTTCACTAAAGAGATACATCTGTTGTTAAATAAAACAGAATTTTGCCATCAAACCAACACAACTAGAACAAAATAATATAGTTCGCTTGGTTGAAACAAGTGTTTTGGATTTGTCTCAGTTTTGTATTTGTTTTCTACGTTCTAACAAACACAAACCTGAACCGCCTTAAAACATGGGTCTCACTAAGCTTCGTTGCAGACACATTGATGTTTGACAATAGAAATCGATGTATATGCATACTCGCATCCACTTCTTCCTGGCAGCACAAGAACGGCTTTTTTCTACAATAAATCAAAAATTATGCGCAATGAAGACAACTCTCTGTCGTATTTATACAAGTTGTTTACGGTCTTGTGATTTTATTTTCAAAGGGTGATTAAATATCTTAAAACGAGGCCTTTAACGTAAGAATATCTTAACAAGAATTCTGTAATAGGGAAATATTAATGATAAAAAAAATATTTGCAGTTTTTATTTTTAAGTGGTTATTGTTATCATATTAAATTAAACATTCCTTTTATGTTTTCCATGCAGTCTACTTTACACTAGTTATTAGTTATTGTGTTGTTGAACACAAAGCCTCGCTAGACGTATACAGTTACGAAGATTATTTAAATCAATGGTGATTATTTGTTTCGTTGGTGTATACCATGGCCTTCATAACGACTCATAAGTAAAAATCAAGGATGTTAAGATCGGCTGACCGAGGAGGCCATAGAACAGGACCACTTCCACCAATCCACTTATTTTCAAACAACTATCTAAATGTTGGCGAACCAAAAAATGCGGCAGTGCGCCATCGTAAAGAAACCACATTTGTCGACGTAATCCATCCATCAAATGATTTTGCAAAAACAAGAGATAATCATATCAATTTAATCGATTTTGAGCCAGGAAGTTGTCCGTTGATTAGTCCGAGCTAAACGTTTTATTGAAAATATGTGCTGGCAGTGATTACAATGAACAACATGTGGATTTTCGACAGCCCAGTCGAATAGAACAGATATACCTATCACTACTGATCATCTTTACTTCCTGAAGGGAATATCCTGAAGGAAAATGCCTTGAAGAACTTGCCAAATGCAGAGATTTCCTACATCACCTGGACATCGTCTGGCTGTCTGCTACTACATTTTTGTCTTTTCTTGTTATATCAAATTAGTTTTAAAATATAACTAAGTAAAATAGTAACTTTACACGTAGTACACATTCCATGACAACATGTATATTTCACAATATTCGCACTTGTCTACTATATCAGGAAACTGTTACAAAAAGTAGCAGCTTCTTTTGATATAGAATAGCTGCTACAAACTGCTAACGGTTGTTAACTGCTACAAAATAGCAGTTTGCTTTCTAGCAACCCCCTCACTATATTTTTTTTTTTTTTTTTTTTTTTTTAAAGGGGTGATAACGCCTAAGCTATATAATTAGCTTCTCAGGCCCCCTCAGAGCCAAATCTCCCTCCTAATCAACATTACGACCCCGGAAAAAAACCGATTATCGTAATTGACCAGAGCGAGATTTGAACTCCGGACTCCGCACTGATAGCCAAGCGTGCAAGCCACTCGACTACCAGCCAGGCGACATTGTTACATATACATTTTAAAATACTGTATATTATCTTGTAAAACTGAATTTTTTATTCTAAAAGAGCAGACGTATAAAACAAACGTAACGTAAACATAAAAAATAATTGAATATCAATATAAAATACATTTATATAATCGCAGTAAGAAATGATGCATGGGTAGTGCACAAAAACAAAACACATGTAAATATAATAGGCGGAGTCACAACAAGATTGGCATTAAATGGAAGAAGATATGAAAAAAGTTCATTTTCCAATTTTAATAAACTTTTTATTGTTATTTTGCTACATGTTTCGATTTATTGTAAAACCATCTTCAGGAAAAACTACGTCAAATGTTATATATAAAAGTGAAGTGTCAAATTTATCGGTAATCGAGAGAAAAATAAAATTATTTAAAAAATTAAGAAACAAAAACAATTAAAATACGATCACCACTGGAACCACGAATGGATAAACAACATACTAAGTGTATTAAGTATACTAAAGATACCAATGTAATTAATTTTAATTTATTTGTTTGTTTTTTCCTGGTTTTTAAATAATTGTACTTCACTCTCAATTACTGATAAATTTTCATTTTGATATGTAACATTTGACGTAGTTTTGCCTGAGGATGGTTTTACAATAAACCAAAACATGTAGTAAAATAAAAATAAAAGTACATTAAGATTGCAAAACGAACTTTTTTCATATCTTATTACATGTCAATATTCTATGCCCTAATAGAAGGTGACGTCAGTAATAAGTAAATTGCACTTTCGTATTTTCTTATCCATAATTCCTTGGAACTATTTTGGGCAAACGCATATACCGCATTACAAACCCGAAGAATAATTAGCCCAATTATAATACAAGAAATATTCAATCCGATTATTTCCAAGTTTCTATGGAACTATGTTGCATATAGTTTTATTTAAATACCTTTTTAATAAATTATGTATTTATACTAATCTACTAATTTATATTATTATTCATCATCGAATTATGAATGTATTAAAATTAAATCTGAAGCATATCTACATTATTACGACAGTACAGGAACTGTATGTTTCATTTATATTTATGCATTTTAGGGTCATGTGTTTCTAACGAACAGATAAATACTAAATGTATTCATAATATAGTTGGGTCGTTTCAATATCGTGCAAAACTATGTCTATTTCAACCAAATTTCGTCCATCACTTTTAGAAAAG
Organism: Protaetia brevitarsis; assembly: GCA_004143645.1. NCBI lineage: Eukaryota > Metazoa > Arthropoda > Insecta > Coleoptera > Scarabaeidae > Protaetia > Protaetia brevitarsis. The sequence goes on from RXPK01000059.1 coordinate 2,765,878, forward strand.
AAAAGCAAAGCAGGTAAAGAGAACCGGGAATTTCTTACAGTTGTCCGATTCAACTTTCAATATAGCATCAAATATCAAGAGAGCTATTGAATAAAGTGGGTGACGCAAGACATTATTTGTAGATAGTACCTAACTCAGTTTGTGATTCGTATTAAAGGATCAATATCCGAAAATAATAAATAAACAAATCGAATACTACAAAATGACAAGAGATTGCCTTCACAAATTGGTGTAGGTACACCACAGCAACATGTGAATAGCTATACAAAATAACTTCACATTGCTACACTGACTTTCAGATATATATTACGTGCCAATTGCACAAAGCAAATAGCTTCTTCTTCTGCTACGGCTTACGCTTTTTTTACATTACCTTTACTATTATTACTACTAGTAAAACCACACGCTAAGTATTCCGACGAAATAGACTCCTGAGCCTCGGGCGAAATTCCAATACTTAAATCTTTTGATATATTATCACTACACCGGTAATGATTAGATTGATTGATGATGCTGGACGAGGAATGGGACTTGAAGATGGATACGTGTGTGGATAACATCGGGGGTCACTCACTAATTGCGCTGGCGTGCGGTGTACAATGCAAATAAACGCACGAGGTCATTTACAGATGATTATTCTTTATATGTGAGGCGAACGAGATTTTGAAATCAATTAGACGTTCTGTTCGTCTTGATTCGAATTATTCTGAAGTATTACGCAATACGTTGATGTAATTAATCTAGAAACTACGCGGAAGCCTTTGTGATCAGGCGGTGAGAGTGAAAATTTTATGTAGACGCATACGCATCCGTATCACGTTGTAATGTTATTCTCAATTAAAAAAAGGAATAGTCTACGAATACCTTAGGCGAACTTGCAATGTCAAGTTTCCTATCTTAGGTTTTTCGTTGATCGTAAAATATTTATTTGTGAGCTAAAATCTTTATTTTACCACAGTAGTGTTACATAACGTCACTCTCGTTTCTATACATAGGTTTTTGAAACTTCGAACTATGACCTTGGGTCTCCTTTTGAAGGTAAATTTAAATTATTTGTATTAAATAATATAAAAAAAGGTTTTATGAAATACCAGTGGATTTCTTGTGACTGATATGTGAATGAAGTAAATGAAGGTCGATTATTAGAGTATAGAGCAAAAAAATAAATAAATCTATTTTAAATTTTTTATTTTCTGTGTATACTTTCATTGTAGTTAAATAAGTAAATTAGAATAATATTAGGGACTAAGCTTTCAGAAATAAAAGATATTCCACAAATCCAAAATATTTATTTTTATTAATTTCCTATGTGCTTATTAGTGCCTTCAACAATGTATTATTATATAATAATACATAATTTTCCGTCCTGTTCTTACTTCTACACGACGGAAAATTCTTAATTATCTGGATATCTAAAGAAATCTATATTAGTGGGTCTATAATAGTACTTATAATAAAACATTAGTTTTATAAGAGCTTCTATAATTTTTGGTTATTGTCAACCACAACAGAAAAAAAAAAATGCTAGTTCAATTACAGAAACTCTTTGCCTTTTGCACAGACTTGCACTTACTTACCTAATAAAATATCAAATTAATACCAAAATATGTAAAACGAGCTAGAAAAATAAACAAAATGAAATAATGAATTTATACTCAATGTGTAAATTTGTTTTGCAAATGACAAGTACTTACTGACAGGTCGGACAACTGATCCTTCGGAAACCAAAACTAGTGTCCAAAAAACGGTTGATAATGCACAAAAAAGATATTTACCTTAAATTCAATCAAATCTCTACTTAGTTAAATTAACAAATACTGTGTTTGTTTTAAATAAGCCTTACAACCAAATTATTTGTTTGATTGAATACAGGAATATTATTTTTTAATATTATTTAAATCAACTAATAATTTAGTTACTGTAACCAAATATGTTAATAAAAAATATTATTATACATACATATACATAACAACATTATTAGTTGATTTAAATAATATTAAAAGATATTCTTGGATTCAATCAAATAATTTTGTTATAAGGTTTATTTGAAACAACATTGAAGTAAAAATAAATAGTCCATTATATTTTTTTTGTAGCAGTTTTATTCCCATATAGTATATCAAAATATTAAATACTTATGTGTAGTACAGAAATTGTCACATAGATGGCGCTTTTCTATTTCATTCCAGTAACAGAACATATTTACCACATAAACAAATAATAGGAGTCGTGATCAATGAAAGAATGACCTTCCTTCAACGCACATTACGGTAGCGGAGTAACACCACCGATCAATTTCCCGCTCAACACTTGGCCTTTAGAACATCTTAAGAACATAACTAACAGGAAATACCAATAAACTTCAATCTCACAAATTCTTTAATCTTCAAAAACACAATGTACTTCGTTCGTTAGCTAAGCTAACATCTTCAGGTGTACATACAAGTGTATTGTTAAATACTAAATGCGTAAATATAGTTAGTATATCCTAGGCTACAAAAATTAATCATCAGGACTACTATATTCAATAAATTCTAAATATTTGTAATTAAGGGGTGTTAAATCAGTATTGAGCAAGCTATTAATATGTTTTTTCATATAAATAGCTTCCCACATATTAAGAATCTTACAATTTGAAGACTTAATTAACTCTAAAACCGGACTAAGATTGTATTTTTTATTGTTTTTCAAAATTCTAATACTTTAAGAAATAAATTAAAATTTAATATTGTGGTCCAAATGCGCATTCATCTATTTTGGCAGACGCGGCGTGCGTTATTTCGAGCATATTACCAATAGATTTACGTTTGAGGGAATTTAAATTTTGTATGGAGGCGACTAAAATTGGGTTTGAGGGTTTAATTACGGCAATGGAAATTAGATTATAACGGCTGATGGTCAAGTGGCTTGCACGCTCGGCTGTCAGTCGCTGGGTCCTCGGTTCGAACCCGACGGACTGCTCTCAGAGTGAGGTTTTCGTGGTTTCCCTTAACCCTTGGCAAATGCTGAGAGGCGAACATCTAAGTCGCTCTACGGGCGCAGGCGTAATAATAACTCATGGCCGCCGATGCCCCCTGTAATTGGCGAAAGCTGTTGGGGGATGCTAAGGCATGAATTATTATTATTATTATTATTATATTATTATTATTATTATTATTATTATTATTATTAGAACTGGGCGATTTAGAAAGGCGAGTAGATATAGGGGCCGAATTCATCCTGCGGATTTAAAAAGTATTACATATAACAAATTTATAGGCTTTTGGAGAGGGTTTAGACATTTTTACGAGTTGGATTGAAAGTTGAAGGCGGTACAGGGGCGGATTTTGTTGTTTGTAACAGGGGTATTGAAATATATAATCCATATTATAATTTTCAGGCAGAATTAGTTGCAATAAATCAGACAGTATGTTATATTAGGCACGAGTGGAAACTTACACGGGAAGTGAGAATTATAACTGATAGCTTATCTGTAGTAGTGGCGTTAGGGAATTTAAAAAATCCGGCTGATTTGTTATTAGGTACTTGGGATATGTTGCCTGAGGGGGGCATAAATTATTTTGGATTGGGGCTCACCTAGGTATAATCGGTAATGAAAGGGCGGACCAATCAGTGAAAGAGGCGGTGTCTACACTGTAAAAAAATACAGCAATTTTGCCATAGTAAATCAGGAATATTACATGTATTAACATTGTGAATTTACCACAATAAATCATGTAAATTTTGTTTTACATGTTTTTTCTAGGATATTTAACATGGAAAAAGAAATTTCGGTAAAATTTATAGCTTTTTCATGTAAGTTTAAGATGTAACAAAAATTGAAAAGGAAAATACAGGAAAAAAACATGTACAATTTTGTATTTGCTCTCAAAATTTACTTAAAAGTGTCAAATTGACATTTTTTTGGGGTATTTAGTGCACTTTAAAAGTAATTTTACTAGTGAACTATTAATTTTGCTGTAAAAATATGAGGATCTTTTATATTTATTTGTTTTTACTTGAATTTTCGGGTAAAATTATAGATATCATGGAAAATACGAAATTCATACGCAATGTGATTGGTTATTGGATTATTTATTTGTGCGCGTAGGTAATTCTATTCATTTGTCGAACTTATTATTGGCTCAATGATATCTTGTACGTCACAAACAATCGTAGGTTTCGCATAAGCGTGTTCATTCTTGATCCCTGGTTGAGCGATTCAGTATGACCTATTAGGTGCTATAAAAGAATTAGGTAAGTTGCTTGCTCTCTTTATAAAAATACATATGAAAATTACTTCAGTGTTCGGTTAACATAGAGTTCATATAAATATTACATACGAATTTTACAGTACAATCTTTAAAAAACACATCAGCATGTGAAATTTACTAGATGGTAGAAATTTTACCTTATGAAGCAAATTTACCTGTAAAATTGTAGGCGGCTTTGTTACCAACGATTTTACATGTAATTTTACTGCAACTTTTTTACAGTGTAGAGGAGATAGCGTGATTATTAGATTTGAGCGAATTTCGGCTAGCGCACTGAGAGAAATGAAATGGTTATTTCAACATTTTTCGTAGTGTCACGAATTTGAGCATTGATTTAACCATGTTGCATTTAAGTGAATCATATGCACCTATTTGAAACAAACATATTTATATTGTTGCACACTTTAGAGTTCATTTAACAAGATTATAGTGTTCAGGCGTAACCAATATTTTATCTTGTTGGTTTAATCCCACAAATTGTCGATTTGACATTTGAAAAAGGTGTTCTTTAAATATTTACTATATAGTGTTAACTCAATGAAATGTATTATTTAATACTATTACATATAGGTGATCGCACATGCGTATAGTCAGTCAGTATCCAACCTCCGTAGCAATAAGACCTATGTTTGTAAGTTTCTATAACATAAATATTGAATAATAAAGATAATCAAAACCCATCGCGCAGTATATACATATAACATGGCGCAGTCAGAATAAAAAAACAAACAAAATACAAAAAAATCAGTGAAAGGAAGAAAAAGTGCAACAAATTATAAAAAAAAAGTGTCAGAAAGGAACAAAACAAAATGGAGAATATATCTTAACCCGAGAAGATGAAAATGGAGGGCAACCTAGCAAAAAATTGGAGGCAATTCAAAGAAGATTGGGAATTATATTCTACCGCGAGTGGTTGCAGTGGGAAAACAGCCGAAATACAAGCAGCGACGCTGTTACACTGTATAGGAAAGGAAGTTCGAGAAATTTTAAATAATATTGAAATTACGCTGGAAAACACATCGATCGACAGCCGGATGCAGGAGAAAGACAGAAGACACGTTTCACCCAAGGGCCGCACAAGGATGGAAGATGGAAAGAGAGGATGGAAGAAGAGGTGTCCGGCAAATTCAAATAAGATCGTTTGTAGCGGTTTCGAACAATTCTATAACAGGTCGGTGTACACGTTCTAATTTTACGCATGCGCAAAACAGTTGTCCAGCTTACGGTAAAATATGTGTCAAATGTAATCGTAAAAATCATTTTGCCTCTAATTGTTTAATTAAATCGATTAATATGATAAAAGCTAATTCCGTTGAAAATAATGATTATTTGGTGGGTAGTATTACGAAATCGGTAAATGCTGATAACGAATTTTGGTTAAATGTTGTTATTAATGATTTATTATGAAACATTAAATTGTACTTTCCTTTCAAATGTATGAATAAAACCTTTATAATTTTTTAGTTATGTTATTAAGCTAATATAAGTTTAATATATAATGCCGTAAATGCTTTTCTTCTATTACCTGCTATAGTCTTCCTAATTGCTGAATGTGCGGGCGGATTTTTAATTTCATCGATAGATCCATCGATTACAGTATATATCTGTTTAATACATTACTGATACAGTAATCGATGGATCCATCGATGAAATTAAAACTCGCCCGATCAGTAACGTGATTTTAAGCAAAATCGAAAATGGTTCCACTAACAAGAAAATCTTTTTTGTTTAACCACCTAAAGGTGTTGAATTACATCCAAATAGTCATTCAATGAATACTACACGTAGGTTAAATGAAACAATATAAATTTTGAATCAACATTTTATAGTGCTAAACCAATATTATAAAATTATAGAGACAATTATTACTTCGTGTGTCTACAACAAGTAACTGTATTGGGATAATGTTGTTGTATTATTCAATTAGCAGGTAGAAATTGTTAATGGAAAATTAAGTACATGTTCAACGAATCACGGGTAGTCTGTTTCTTATAACATTTATTATTATTCAGTTAACTAACGCAATTTAACATTTTTTTACGTATTGCATTAACACTAAAATATCATTGCTCATATTGAAAAAGAAAAAAGTGTTCAATACACCATTTTATTACTTACTACAACATTTTTTTTCTCTCGGTGCGTAGTTAAAAAAGCGGTTAGAGATAAATTTGATAATGATTGGCAGAGTAGGTGGGACATTACTTTAAGTGCGAGGTGGACTAGGAAATTTATCGCTAGCGTTACACGTTTTAGGTAAATGAGAGTTAATTCGTCGTATCAGACGGGAGAATTAATAACGGTTCACGGTAATTCTAAATCATATTTTAATAGAATTGGGAGAATTAATGATTCGCATTGTGAAGATGGTGGGGTAAATATAGCGAAGCATGTTTTATTTTAACGTTGACTCATTGATGAGTGGAGGTCGCAATTAGCTATGGGGTTAAATTGTTTGCTATGCGAAACAGATATAGATAATGAGGCGGATGAATAGTGAGAGTTTTTTAGTAATGCTGCCAAAGAATTAGATAGGTTACGGCATGATATTTAGGTAGTTAGTAGGATAATATGTATTTACAAATGAATATTTTATACTCTTTAGCAGCGGTAGTTGCAAAAGCGGATAAATTAAAACAATTACAAATACTCGTAAAATATGTTGTTAGCAACCAAACAAGACACAATTATTTTAAAGGTATGTATTATTTATGACTGGTTTTCCTATTAGGGATGGGCTTTTTGCAATTTTGCGCCAAGAATAAAAGATATTTTATTCTTTATCTCCGATGGTAAGCGCAAGTAATGGCACATTAACATTCCACTAGAATGAAATACATAAAACAAAATTGCTAAATAGCCATATTTCATGATAATGACAAAAATATGATTTGTTAGAATAAGAAGGTTAAGTATTCGCAAACGTCTACATTACAAACTCGGTTTGCAATTACAGAACCGGCAATTTAAATTGCGTGGAAACGGAAAAATGTTCAGATAGCATGCAGTTACCGTACGCGGTGTATATTGAACTTCTGTAATACCAATAATAAGACATCGGTGATGATAATTATAACCATTACCCTAGCAACTACACTTAAATGCTTAATTTATTTTTGCATTTTAATGAGTTGAATTGGTAACATACAATTAGTTAATTAGGAGGTGCACTTGGAAATAGTAGTTACTGCATTCGCTTTGCGTTCGACTGGCTGTCTGTCTGTTACGGGTTCACTGTGAGCGTTTCATAATAGGTAGCAGGTATTTATAATGAAGCACCATAAACATATATATACGCATATCTAGATGTCTGTGCATAAACATTTTGAAATTTCATATAATCATTGATGACATGTATCAGATGTAGCATTTAACAATGTTTAAGAGAAAGCTTTTATGCGAATACATTTGAAATTATAGGTTATGTAATCTTAACAGAAGCTTCTGACATTTGATTTAATAAAACAGAATTCTTAATTTTTTAAAAATAATTTAAAGTGTTGCTGTCAATTAATAATCAATGGTCGTCACGGCTTTGGAATATTCTTGGATCAGATAGATGACGCCACAAATCACAAACAAACACACAGTGGCCACTTAAATTACCAAGGTCAAACTATGATTAGTTTCTTCAAATCCAATAGTTGGCGCTAGAGGCGATAATTTCTAGTAGGCCGTTTCCGAGCGCCATATAAAAATCATGATATTTTGCACATTTCAATCTCCTTTTTCCATTTTATGTGTACTATTCATCGGTTTTTTATTCTATTTTTATATTTTTCGCTTAATATAGCCTCTTATCCATTTTACTTTAGGTATTACAGCATCAAGCGTTTCTTGGTGTTGTTTTATTGGAGTAAGTAATAGTTTAAGTTCGTTTATTTTATTGTTTTAAGCATCAAGTGCGTGTTGGTAGTTATTTATATCATTAGAATAGAGAACTAGTATGTACATAATATATCTACAATTTTCATACTAACAAAGTTAAGTATGGGAGTTTTGGTTATAAAAAATATTGTTGTGACATGTAACCAGTGCAGGAGTTTACGTTTTTATTCTATTTCACAAGATTTATTCAATAAACATATTTTCTTTATAGTAAAATGGTTTGAATATACCGTACGCTGGAAATATGTTGGAACAGCATCATGCTTTTCCTAATCCACACAAAGATATCATGCTGTTTGAATAATTGATTAAGATTTGTGGACACACGGTAACTGCAGGATTTTTTGCAAACATTTTGATGAGAATGATGTTATTTGTAATCAAGTACTTTGATGTGTTATGTTTCTTGTACCATACAGAAATTATTTTATTAACTATACCAAAATTTTAATATGCTGTAACGTTCTGAATCGTAATTTGTTAATTGATAAAACAACGTTATGTGAAAAAACTTTAAAAAAATAATAAAGAATAATTAATTAAAAAAGACATTAAAATAACCGAAACGTTTTGCGAGATTTAAGAACTTCCTTTATAAGGCCTTTATACCTAGCCAATATTCCATTAAACCAATTAAAAAGGAAAAATAAAATACATATTGCATTATTTTCTACATAAGCATATATATTTGAAAATATTTATGGTATGTAGTGTAGTAAAATTAATGTTAATAGTTATGAACACAGTGATAAATTACAGGTCGCTGTATTGCAAAGACTTTCCGGAAACAGTTGCTAACGATTTTATAAAACAGCTCAGTAGGGTGTTAATTGGACAAGACAGACACTATTCTAGTAAGAGAATTGAGATATTTTAGAATTTAGCAAATTGATGGAAAAATTAAACACTTTCTGCATCAAATTTGTATAGTTCTTGTATTTATAATTTAGATTCTATGATAGCAAGTTTGTGGATTTTTGGCTTTAAAATAGAACGCAAATTTTCAGATCATTAAAGACGACGTTTCGACAATTTATTGCCTTTTTCAAGTATAAAGGGGATTAGTGGAAATAATTATCATGCCGTGGTAGTAATGTTGTTAGTCAAAACATATAAACATATTAAAAAGTAAAGTATATTTTTACATTAACATTATTGTCAAACATTTACAAAACAGAAACTGCCTAATTATTTTCACTAATTCCTTTATACTTAAAAAAAGACAATAAATTTTCGAAACGTCGGCCTTAATGATCTGAAAATTTGCCTTTTATTTCAATGTCAAAAATCCACAAACTCGCTATTATAGAATTAGAATATAATTGCCTAACTAAAATATTTCAAGCAATTATAATTTTGTTGATACAAATAAATTTTGAATTTCTATTAAACAATATATTGGGAGACTGTTAACTTATGCAGTTAACCGAAAGTGCTAATAGAGCACCTTAATCTGAACGATTTTTCTTAGTAAAGTAACAGGCGAAACCTAATAATAACTAAACTACAGTGATTTAAAAAAATGATCACCCACTTGTTGAAAACCACTGATACTAGTTCACAATTGTAATTCAAGACATGGATTTTCGATAAATCAGAGCGCTTGGTACTTGCCAATAATAATAATACTATTTCAGTGTGCTGTAGCTTTGATTGCATTAATAATCGAAGATTTGTGGAGTTTAAATTTGCATTTAATTTGCTAAAGATGGTACATAACACTTATTACTTAAGGAAAAAAAGCAGTATTATTTAGTAATAGTTTTATTTTGTATGACGGTTATGCGCAAAACACGGTAGAACTACCAGAGTTCCCCGAAAACACAGGAGGTGCAGCAAAACTCAAATAATCATAGTTGTGGTAAGTTGCTACTTTTATGTATACTTTCATGTATTTATGAAAATACATGAGTTTAATAGCAATTACTTGCACTCAGGAAACTCCGTTTAGTTGCAGGTATTAATTGAGGAGAATAGTTGCAAGTAAAACTTTGTCTATTGTAAATGATTTTTATCAAGTAAACACTTTACTTAACCCATTCTTCTCAGTGTTATTAGTTAGATAAAAAAATCACTGTTAAGAATTCAAAGGTGCAGAGATGTGTACAACCGTATTTTTATATCATCCTATTTTATTTTAACATAACAATTTATTGTTTTACATGTCTATTTTTTAAATTAATTAGTTCTATACATTTATTGCTGCATGTTTTGTTGTGAGATTCTATGCATAATTATAACACCTGTAAGGCTATTTGTAAATCCGAAAGCATTTATGTTAGATACTCTCAGATTTACAGTTAACCCTTGCAAACGTTATGCTAGGAATCTCATCCTCAAAACATATACCAAATATTTAAAAATTCGAAATTTGCCGCTCGAGAAATTTAGCTTCATCACATACACAGAACGGGGCGAAAATAGGGTTTCACCTATTACTATTGTAATTGTAGTGTTCCATTTCGTTAAAGGTTATCAAACAAACTAGATGAACGTTTAGAACAACGCTTTCAAATAAATATTTTTTTTTGTGGATATTATGTCATCTAACCCCTTCTTGCCGCTTTGTGAAATACTATTCAAATTTGCCGCCTTGCTGGTGGTCACATGACGTGTGTCAAATTAAATTTTGTGGTTGTTAGACATGCTGAACCTGAACCTATTTCCACAAAAATAATTTATCATAGTTTAATGTCAAGAGAAAAAATCCATGTGTTTATTTATGCCGGTCACCATATATTGATTGAGATGAGATATGTTTAAGTTGATAATAAGAACAAATGATCACATTGTCCACGTATATATATGTTATTATTAATATAAAGTACTTTCATCTTATATACAACACAATGTCGGTTTTATTTACACGCATTAATGCTCATATTATGTAGGTATATTTTTAAATTAGTTACCTCTTGTATACGCTTGAATGCTTCTATATCGCGTTAAAAAAATGCAGCAGATACCAATGCAGTTATTTTGCTGTTATTATGAGTTACGTATTACTAATTTTGTCATTAATGGGCGGATATAACCACTTATTAAGCTATAGTTTGTAAACACATAATTATTATTGACGACTTGTAGCTCTTATTAGTTTCATTAGCACAAATGAGTGGCGATTGTGACATCCAGCCTTTGGGCTCCTTTACTGAATCAGTGTACAGAAAGAACTATCAGGAACAGTTCTTCATTTTTAATTAATAATTATAATGGTTTCGTAGATTACTGGAGCTAATACGAGGCAAATACTATTGTATATAAGCCTGATTAGCTTATCAAGCGGTTCGTTTTAACTTGTACCAGTAAATCTGAAAATAGTACCAGTAAAATTGTTTAGAGTACAATGTGATAAAATACGAGCTAATATTTTGTTAGATATAATTGTTGACTACCTAATTTGGTTATGTATAAGTGTTTTCCTAAGAATGAGCTAAGGATTATAGCAAAAGCTTGGCAGCGATTGCTTTACGGAAAACATCTGTAGCTTCAGCTCTTTTCATCACGTGAAAGTCATTTTTGATTTTAATGTAATTGTTGACTTTCGTATAAGCTATTTACAAAAAAAAATCGCAAATTACAGAAAAATTAAATTCTTTTTTCAAACAAGAACTCAAAATGACGCTCCAAACCCAACTCACGAAAACATTCCCAAAAGGGAACTTTGGACTGCGTGTACGGAATTAAATATTTTATTTTATGTTATAAATATATATTGATTAATATAAGTAATCCTGAAACCGATCGATGAATATCGAAATATCGCTCAAACCAAACTACAAAAACCACCCCTTTGAGCTGAATGAAATTAGCCTCTAACTTTTTTATAGAAAGCCCATAATCAGTATTTACTTGCAGACAGGTTTTTTTTTGAAAGCGATGGCTTAATTAAATCGCTGTAATTCCAGCTCTATAGCTTTAGGGGGACTTTTTAATAGCCTATTAAAGTCGAATCTTGCCTCTTATTTTACTACGTTTCATTTCATTGCTTTACCTCATTTTTCTTTATTTATTAGCGAGGCGTAGAGAACAATTTACTACCGCAGTACATATTTGACAAACATTTGACAAAATATATCTAAAAAAAACAGTGTTTATTGAAAAAACAAAAATATACAAAAAACATCTAATTTATTAGGGGAGGGTGGGGCAAGTTGGGGTCACGATGCATGATGGGAACATCGTCTTATCTACAAAACGGCAGTAAGCATCTGTCAAATAATAGCAGACCTAATATTCACAAGCGCTGTTTTATATTTGTTGTAATATAGGAAACTTTACTAGTAGTAATAATAAAGTTATTGCTGTTTGTGCGTGAACTTTGCAATTTCCAGAATGTCGTTATTATTTTGATGGTGAGTTCAACGGCCAGTATCGGAAGCATAAGTAAATTATTTACAACTACACTTTTTTGTGCTTATTAATTGACATGTATTTTATGTATTTTCTATAGTGTGTTATTTGTTTATTTCAAATATTTAATACGTTATTATAACATAACCAGAAAGAAAGGGCAGGATGGCGCTATTGGTATGGGGCAACATGGGGACATCATTATCCCACTCTTCAGTCTTGTCCGTTATGCCTGGATATGCCATTATGCTTTCTCGAAGGCATAATGCCTATTTCTCATGTTAGGAATAAAGTACAGGTTCAATCAAAGCGTAACAAGGGAAAGACAGCCATCCTTACAAGCACTACGTATACAAATCTGCTACAAGAAAACAGAAGTCTGGAGAATCCCTAAGGCAACTAGGGGTGCTGAGGGAGAGTTAAAGGGAAAAAAATGACAAAGAAGAAAACAGAAGAGATCAAGAAGCCGAATTTTGTAAGGAAAGCAAAGAGATAGATTTTTAGAAAACGTCAAGGAAATAATCAAGTTCTTCTGTTGAGGAAGATGACGCTCAATGTTAGTATTGGGGGAAGTATTGATACAATGCCATGGATGGCGAGGTTGGGTACATGGAGGCTATGCGAATAACGTGGATGAGTGCGTCTTCTATTGTCTCAATTGTGAAGATTAAGTTTAATATTCTTATCGTTATTGTATTTTTTTTATTTTAAGTAGTTCCGCTCTAAAGAGTTTAAGCTTTGTTCCTGCATGTTTTTAAGAATGTTTTATATATTTTTTTTTACCTATTACCTAGATTTATGGTACGATCCATTCTTAACGGTGTATTTACACATTTCTTTTCAAAATTTTCTCACAACATCAAGAGTACCCATCGAAAAATTGTAAATTCATCCATCAGCAGATAAATGTTTAAAGATTACAACAAGCGTATTTAGAATCTTGTATATCAATTTGCAATTATGATGCAGTGTTCTGAAGCTTAATGTTCCCATCTTGCCCCACCTTCTCCTATATAGAATTATGGCTACGACAACTACTGCTGTATTATTGCCTAAAATAAAAATGAGAACGACAAGAGACAAATAAATCGTGCTTTGCAATTGCGAAGTCGGTCTTAGGTATAGTGTAATGTATAATACCTTCTTACCTTGCAAACGAAGACAGCTCTAAATTGTCTTTCCCAAGCTTTTTAATAGCTAGATTCTGAGAAAAACAACAATTTCTCCTAGTTATTAACATAGCTCCTCTGCGGGAGCTTGGATATTAGTAATAAAACGGCACCTGATATTTAGTCTCTCAGGAATTTTATGCTTCTATAATTTAGCGTTTTCCAGAGATGATTACAGCCTCCGGTTAATCAATTGACGCGTCCGACACGGAATGTTAGAGACGGTAACATGCGATTTAGAAAATCGTGTGGGTTTTATGATACGCTATTATGCCGGTCGCGCGAAATCATCTGCTAGTGATAAAATTCTAAATTATACGCCTTCAGCGGCAACATTCTTTTTTCTCTTTTAACGGTGTCCATCAGCGAAGCACTTTGAAAATGGCACCCTGATGTGTGGTGTTTCTGCTAGATTTATTCTCAATAAAACGGGAGAAACCGAAAGGAAATGCATGTTATTTAGAAAATTGTTGTCGCTTATGCAATAATTTAATAATGCCATGGTGTTTGGGAATATGTTTATAGAAGTTTAATATTTGTTCGGCCTAATAAAAAGGGAAACTCAATTTAAAGTTATGCAATAATAAGATATTTTATGTGTTGTTTTTAATAATCTACCGTTATTTTACGCTTCTGAACGTAAAAGAAATCTCATAGATTTGCATTTGAACTGAGTGTTTCACCGGCAGGGAATTCCTCTACAACTCGTAAACAGTGACAGATAGGAAAAACGTTTTTATAAATTGTTATAGATTTATGATTTTTCTATGACGTAATATTATTTGGATTTGCACAAGGTGTTTCGTAACCTCGGTACAGCCTTTAATTTTTTTTTAAGTACAATATGTATTGCTGTGGCAACCCATTTACCGCGTGTGTATTTTGTGTTGCATATTTGATTTGCTTAAAACTGCTGAATCATTGTACCTAGAAATTTTCATAATAATGGTTAGTTTGTATAAATTTAGTTAAAGAGTTAATTGTTTGATTTATTTAATTTACTGTTAAGTTTTTTTAAAATTAATTTCACTCTTTAAGATGTCTTTTATTTGCTCATGTTGCCAACACCTATTTTAGTGGATTTTTGTCGGTGATTTGTGCGTCTGCGTTGTACGCAGCGGTTGAGAATTCAACAGGCAGTTCCTTGGTAGACGCTAGCGTGAGTACATGTATTTTTAAATCTTTGCTGCCATTTTGTATTACATTTTTATGTCGTAAATTGATTCGCGTTATTTGTTTTATTCTTGTCCATCAAGGAATTCGCTTAATAGTAATTGTTATTATATAGATGTGTACACATTATAGATGTAAGATCATTTATTATTTATGTGCAGGAAGATAAATTTGCAGTTTAATTTCTCTCATTAGTTCAAGGAATTAATTTTTCCGTTTTTCATTTTTCTGTTTCATTTTAAATCATTAATCACCTCGGGTTGGGTGAATAGAAGCATTGTGCTTGCTATTAGTTTTCATTTTTGTATAATTTCTAGTGTTTAGTGTCTAGTGAATTTATTTTATTGTAATTTGAAACCACGTGGATTGATTTGATATAAAAAGGATTATCTTCTTGAACAAATTTATCTTTTGTTTTATATAGGAAATAGCATTGTCCTATTGTAATTTAGAATCACGTGCAGTTTTTGAATTTAAGCCAGAACCCTCAGTGCACTTTTTTTTTCAGTAAATTGTAATTAATTTTTTTTTTATTTTTTTTAAATAATAAATTTTGGATTGTTAGTTAACGTTGTTGAGTTAAAATTCTGTTCTTTTATTTTAAATTAAACCTTTTCAATTTTTGGGGTAATTAAGAAAGTCAGATTTCTTTCACCCACAATTTACTTGTCGTGGTTAGATTCAAGTTTTAATTCGCGAGGGTAACTCTGAGGTTAATTGTTCTTTTGCGCCCTTTTAAATTTTTATCCCTTGAGCTAGCTAATTTAATTTTCTTTTTCCCTGTTAATTTTATTTTGCATTTTCATTTCAGTCAGTTCACAGCAGTATGTATATAATAAAACATGCTAAGAGGGAATTTTAGCTAGGAAAAACATAAAAATTATGCACAAAAAATATGGAATATAATAAAGCAAGAGCTAAATAATGGGAAAGGAAAAAATAGAGAGATACACGAGATTCAGAGAGAAGACAAAACAATAATATCAGATTGGAAGGAAACTGCTAATGAAATGAACAAATATTTCACAGAAATAGGGAGAATATCAGCGGAAAAGCTCATAGCGAATAAAAAATTCCACCAAAAAACGAGTATAATACAAACCATCAATGCAAACCTTACTTTCCGACAAGTTACAGAAGAAAAAATACAAAAATTATAACATAATTAAAAAATAACAAATCGCCAGGATATGATAACATAACAGCAAAAATAGTAAAACAAAACGAAAGAAAATTAACACCAATCCTTACAAAATTGATCAACGAATCAATATTTAAAAGAACAATTGTAACTTCAATATTTAAAAGGGTGATAAACTAAAACCGGAGAACTACAGGCCGATATGTCTATTTCTAACGTTGCCGAAATAAGATCTCAATAATGGTTTACTAATTCACATTTTAGTGTTGATAGTAACAGTTTCTAGAAAGAACTACAATTCTATTTCATATTTCCGTGATTTGTGTGTGGTTGTGATTGAATAAGCTTGAGTTGGCTATTTAGAACACATTATTTTTATTCCGATAGGTAATCCTGAAGACTTATTAAAATAATGAACCTCACCTAATTAATATATTCTTCATCAAGGACACGTCCGATGGAATCCTGAAACAATCAATAACATCAATCAATCAATAATATTAAAGAAAATTATGACAACTTATATTAACAGAAAATGTTCTTGATTAGCTCTGAATCATGTTGTTTGCATTTTTTTAGTGGTAGCGTGAAATAAATGACTATCAGATGGTATCCTTTTATCAAATATCTATGATTCAAAAATTCAAATACTTCAAAAACTGTTCAGCAAGGTACCTTTTTTATTTCTCACAGGGTAAGATATTATTGTAATTTTTTTTGTCAGTAACTGATGAGCTCAATGTTTACATTCAATTCTATTAGCTTTCGCTGCGTTTCGTCTTGTCTGTGCGTAAATAAATGAAGGATAGGTACATCGCGACCTAAAAGATCTTTGTGTTCCCTATTTTTGCTGTTTCCAATTCTATTCCTTCCCAAAACTTGGGATTTCAGAAGATATGGGCTTAGGTAAATCTATTTGATTTCACATGCTCTCAGATTTTAATGATGTTGGAGTGCTTTTTATGGCAAGATTATCCGTTATTTAGTTTTCTGCACTTGTATGTGTCCCAGGATTCACAGAAAGGTTACCTTGTTTATTTTATTTACGACTATAGGACACTAGACCTTTTTACTACGCTCTCGGAGTACGTCAAATATGTATGTAGCCTGCGTATTCCTAGCCATCATTACATTTTCATGCACTACCTACGTTTTTCCTTTAAACAACTGAATAGTTTCTTGAAACGGGTGTAAAGCGCGTCGAACAATTTTTTTTTTTTTTTTTAGTTGGACTCATAAATAGGTTAAATGCCTCTCAAACTTTTGTAATGGTAAGCTCCAACCATCATTTTTATTATTATAGTTCAATCGGAACCCAATTTACACATGTCTATCAGGCAGCTACAAATTGTGGAAGGCAATTTAATGATTATTAATAGTTGCTAGAAGAAGAAATTTGGAAGGTAAATTATTACTTATATAAATTTAGGCATAAAGGAGAAAAATATAAAACCAAACTTTGTTTCAGTCGAAAAAGGTTGCAAACCGAACCAGCGAAACGTAATAAAACACTAGCAAATCGTAATATCTTAAAAACAGTTGAAGATAGGTAGAGGATATTCTAGTTGTAATCAACATAGAATTTTATACTGAATTCAAAAATATAATAGAGTATGTCGTTTAAAGTAACGCAGTTCATGGCAATTTTCAGTTAACCAGAAGTGCAAGAAATTTGAAAATAGTTTGGAGAGGAGGTAATTGCTAAATTATTGCAAACCCCAAAATGTAAAGCCGAAAGTTTTCCTTAAATTTGAAGCCTTTTAACTAGCCACTTTCATGGAAAATCCTGTACTTATTTATTTCATACATATGCTTGGAAGATATCTGTGTATACAACAAATAAACAAACGCTTTAAAAAAATATATTTTGTTCGTTCTATTTTCTTTTAAACTGCAATAATCTTACAACTCCGTTTCCTACAGGTGCTTAACGAGCGTTTGCCTCTAAACCTTTAACGTTTATCTAAACGCAATCTGAAGCTGTTCCATTTTTATGTATTCAGATGGATAGTTATGCACATAAATAACCAAGTACTTATACCAGTTTTCTATTCAAATATAGTTTGCAAAAACGCAGCTCACGTCTCGATCTAAGATGGATCTGACAGCGCTTATTCGGAGACAACAAAAGTGACACATCAAACGGCGGTTCGAAGTCGGTAACGATGGGCAGGGTTTCAGGTCGTACGCGGTTCCAGTATTAATCGGCAGACGTTCGTTTTATCAGATACAGAAGTGTTGCTGTTACTCTCACCTCGGGGCATTCAGGTGGTTTACGTGGAGTGAATATTGTTCTGCAATCCACCTGCACTATACGAATATGTTCTATTACTTTTTCGTCTGTGGTTATTTATTATTTTTATCATTGGTGTAATCGCCCAAATGATTGTTACTACACTGAGAGAACAAAATGTGTTAAGTTAACAAAAAAATTGTCTATCCAACAAAAACATTTGGTTAAATATAGTCAAACAAAATTTTTTGTCAAGGTAACAAAATGTGATTGTTACTATAATTGTGTAGATTAGACAATATTTTTAGCATTGTCTTAACAATCAAGGTAATTTTGATCTGAATCTTTGAAATTGTTCGGGCAACAAGTGCCTTGGGTTAAACAAACAGTTATTTTATGTTAAGTTTACCAAAAGAATTGATTAACATTAAAATTAGAAGTTGTTAGGTTAACTATTTACTTTTGTTTGTAGTAAATATGTACAGTTGTTAAATCAACGAAATAGGAATGTTGTTCCTATAAAAACAAATACTCTCTTCAACCAAAAAAATGTATTCATTTAAATATGATTTTTTGGTTAAATTAATGATAGTCGTTTGGTATGGAATAATCCTCTGTATATTGCGTTATACTGTACCTATACATTTAGTTACACTTATACAGATGCATATTGTGGTTGTTCAAGCGAAAATTATTAAGTTCAAATTGATAATTTCCTAATACCTCAGCTTAAAAATTCAAATGATCAGCCGAATCATTTTTATGTCGGTGATATTAGCTATTAATTTTAACTCTATCATCGAAAATGCAATTCAGCAGATTACTTGAATTTTTAATCTCAAGTATTACAAAACCATAATTTTGAACTTAATGAACTTCGACTTGTACAACGATCTACCGATACAATTGGCAATATATACATATACATAAATATAAATATAATCTTATATGTAAAAACATACCCTTTAGCTGTTTGTATTGTTTTCTACAGACTGGACAAGAAAACATGACAACTACAAATTCGAAACGATAACTAGCTATAGTACAACTTTAAGAACAAACGAATATAATAGTCAAAATCTGAGGTCAGCAATCAAAGTATCCACAGCCGGTATCCTTTTGTCCCAAGGTGTGTTTATTTTATAAAAATATTTTTGTAAAAAAAGCCACATTCTTCACATTCTAATGGTTATTGAAGATGCAATGCATGATAATTTTTAAAGCATGTGTCGATACCACTTCAAACAGATTTCACTTTATATATATTATCGTCTATCACCATATAACAAGAACCTATTTCTTACAGCGACGCTCCTAGTACCAATACAAAAGGTTGCACTGTTTAACCATATCGTGCAGCTCGTTGTTTGTTTCCTCAATTTGGATATATATGTCAGATGCAGTCTGAAAAAGATTCACAAATTTAGAAAAAAACTCATTATTAGATTAATGACAAGTAAACCAACCTTCACATGCTTTATAAAACTGTCTCGGCACTCGCCAATTGACGGTTTCCAGTTGCTACCCTTATGCCGTATCCTGTTGTTGGCGGGAGCAATGTCGCTAGATATATAGTTGTAATATAATTCGCGAATCTGAAACAAAATATGTAATTAAGTTCAAGCTTACAATTTGTTGGTAAACACAACTCAATTAAAACGAATTAATTTACCTTCTGATACAGTTTCTTCTAGTGCATTTATTAGTTCTGCGCGATCTTTTTGATTTGGCCTTTTTACCAGACAAATATTTCTAAAGCAGTCAGTCCAATTTGCTAATAACGAGTTGCCGGTCGCAAATTCATTGTTGAAGTCATCTTCATCTAAAAAAAAGTTTATCATTTATACATGACTAATCTTTAGGAAATGTATCAAATATCACGTCCATACGAGATATAAAGCGTTCAATCGGTGGCTTAAACTTACAAGATCTTGGGCATTATTAAGTTTTAAGATCGGCCACTCTTTAAAGTATTCCGTCAAGTTTTTCTTATCATTGGATTTTTCGCTCATATAAGTAGCACGCCAGTGGTGAAGCACTTCGGCCCATGGCTCACTGTTATTTTGTAGCCATTCTTTACTGTCCCGTTGTTCCTCTAAAATTGAACGAAATTCTATACCGGACAGTACTACAGTACATTGCGTGAGCTAGATTTTTCATACTAGATTTTAATATTGAGTTCTTAAAATAAAATACATCAATTAATAAATTAGAGTAATTATGTATGTAAATTAAAGGTAAATTACTCTTGGAATCTCAATATATATATATCAGAATCTAATATGGAAAATCTAGTACAAAAAGGGTATATGCATTTAGCTTCTTGTACAAAATTAATATAAACTGAACAATGTAAATAACTATCCGCAATTTTACGGTGTCATCGTATTACACCTATATAAATCATATCTACCTTGAAAAACTGGAACCAGTTCCTCAAGTCCCCAATCCTTCAATTTCCCAGTAACATCCATATCTTTATTAGGACGCACTCACTCTAACTGCCTTAAAGGTAATGCTGACTAACATAATTATTATCGCAAACAACCCCGAAACACAGAACATCTAATTCTTATTGCGCAGCTACACTTGCATATATAGCCATAGGTAAAAACATTGATTTTCCGCAACTATTTTATTAGATAAAACATGAATTAAGTTTGGATTAAATGATTAAGAACAAATTATAAATTACAAGATTTTAATTCAAAAAATATTTCCATTAAAGATGCCCGACAACAGAAGTACATGTATTCGTGGATATTTCATTTTAACCTCCATTAGGATCAAGTTTTATAGGTTGTTTAGTGTTTTAGGCGCAGGAATGATTATTATATAGATTTTTTTTTTGAACTGTTACATTAATAATTTCTTTTACCTCTTCAAACCGCCAATTTAAAAGAAACGGATGCATAAAGGCATATGTATGTTTGTAACCTAAGGTTACTACCGTAGAAATAAGAGATAAGTACATAGTGATGTCTTGGATACTTTTCTGTCATGTTAATGCACATTTTGTTTCGTTTTAACAATACATACAGATCATGCTATGCATTTACATTAACAAAGTGAATTGTTAAAGTAAATTTTATGTTGTCAATATATGCTAGTGTAAAGTTTTCCTTCAACAATTATGACTTGGGCAATATAACCAAATATTTATTCAATGAAACGAAATATTTTGTTGCTCTTCATGTTAACAAATGGTATGTTGTTGGGCTAACAATATATTATCAATCATTTTTTGCAGTTGTTGTAACCTTTTATTTTGCTCGATTTGATTAAAAAAGTGGTTGATATAACAATATTTTCTCAACAAAATGGTTTTTGTTAATTTAATGCATTTTGTTCTCTCAGTGTACTGAATCTGTTTATCAATTACTTTAAAATTATTATTAATTTGATGATAAGTAAATAGAAAGCTATTTAAATGTGAGATTAGTACATAGTAGTTTTAAGAGATCTTAGATTCGCGTTTATAATTCGTATAAGAAAGTTACAGTTCTATGCAACTGCACATAGTATTTATTTTTACCTTATCATTTACTTTATTCACATATGGAACAACAAATACCTCCATCCACATATGCAATACACACACTTAATAAAACACGTGCCTAACAATCTCTGTGACTTCGTTTCGTTTGTTTTTCCTTTTTTCGTTTTTCTTATACATTCATTATCAATTTTAATAATTTCAAAAAGTAACAAAACTAAGCTTACATATATTGAAATACATAATACATAATAGACGTTTGATTTTTGCTAACCAGTAAATCCCGACGTTATTGTAAGTATCCTAGGTTACATTCTAGATTTTAACTAATAAGTTACAACAATAATTTTATAAATTTTATACATAATTATTATAAATTCCAAACTGCCTGAAGATGGTCATATCTGTTCACTGAAACATGTTGTAATAGATAATAAAAATTATGGACTGGAAAGAACATTTATTAATCAATATACACATTATCATTTATAGTTTGTCTTTAGATATAACGGTCTGATTTATTCACTAGCGCTTGAACTTTAGAAAAGAAATGTTTGCAGATCCTTTGATCACAGGTAAAAAAAAATAATGTAAGACAGCGTAGTTTCTAAGTATTTTTGTAAATTGTTTTTGATTCTTTTTCAGTGAAACGTCACTAAACTGAAAGAAATGCAAATTTCTGACTGCTAACTGCTAATATGGCTGTTCAGAATTATTCGCTGGATCAAAAATCAGGGTCCCTATAATCCTCGATATCAGGTACAACAGAAACAGGTAATCACGGTCCAAAATAGGCTATGCATATCGGAAAGATTTTCAATACAATAACCTTTTCTTTTAAATATGTAGTCCTTGATTTGTTATAACCACAACTCTCATTGAAAATAGAATTTATACTTAAGTTTAAGTAAAATACCAGAAACAAGATTTATCTCTAATATTTCGCTACTAAATGAATTTCACTAACAATCGATGTTTTGATTTTTTATAAAACTATCTTCTGGTGAAAAAATATCGTAGAATACGAAGATAATTATATAAAAAATCTAAACATGTTCAATATAATTAAAATTTAGATTGGATCTGCATGTATTTTATTTACTCAAATATCTTCTAATATCAACAAATCTAAATTTTACTTCTTACAGTATAATGTTATTTTATTTAGAAAAATCACATTCTTCAAACGGATATTTGTGGTCTGCACAAAAGTAACTCAAGCCGCTACTGATTAAAAAGGCAAGTTTTGTAAAGTTGCATGGTTTTATTGCATAATGTCGGAATTCCATGATTACTAATCGTGTAGGTAAACCAACCATTTCTTATATGCGTTTGGATTCACTTTTTACGAAGTTATACCGTCATTCATGTACTATGCAAAACAGTACTTGCATACTAAATTATCTTTTTAATTGAATTTGTAATTGATGTATACATGAATTACGCCCCTCCCTGTCGGTAAACGGTTAGCTTAGGAATTTTTCGGCTGCCTTGTCGGTGAGGCAGCGCTGGCTCATTAAATCTTGAATTCTACGTTAATCCGTTACTTGATGGATTCCACATCACCGGGAGTATGTTAAATAGCGAAAACGAACGCGCGTGAGCTCGGAAATTTACATTTCTAAAAGATCCTCAACCTCTACAGACGTCGCACTTCATCCAGTTTTTACTATCAACATCGCAAACCGCATGATTCCAGATCGTTTTATCCATCCGTTTATGCGCCACCAATACGCATACATGTATATATCAATGTCGCACGGTAGTGAAGCCATGTAAAATTTACGGTACAATTGTCAATGCAAATCGCCAATCGAAATGACTTGATGTAAACGTTGTCATACGAATAATGTCGTTTAAATCAATTCAAATATAAAGGTATTCGTGAAATAAGTACTTGTATACTATTCACGTGTATTTAAAAATTGAAAGGGTGATGTTAAAATTATTTACAATATAAAAATTTTTTTGTTTAACAAATAAAAACATCATAATTGTTTCGTTTACTATTTATATTTTTTACGATTCTTATTTTTGCATATTTTTTGTAGCTTGAAAAAATCTTTGAAATGAAGGCGAAACGTTGTGATATATTTCTATATTTCTCTAAAAGATCTAAAAACCAAGAAAAAGGAAGAAAACGACAGCAATAACATTTACCAAAACTGTCTTTTTAGTATCTTTTATTAATACACTGAGAAAAATAGATTGTAGAAATTAGATCATAAATCCTTTTATTTTAATTATTAAAGATATTAAAAGGACTTTGTCTTTGGAGTTTACTCATCGTCTTTCAAACACTGCCACGCGGACTAGGATTTTTGTAATGCAAGAATCCCTTCCGGAATTTTTTAAGCCAAAAAATAATTATCATTTTTTGAGTGCCTATCGAATCCAATAATTTTTGCATTACATTTTTGCACTACATTGTTTGTTATTTTAAATTTAAACCATTTGAAGTACCTATTTTATCCAGATAACCGTCTTCCGATGATTTGTACTTCTTTGCTCCTTGGTAGGTCGACATTATATTTATTTTTTAATCCACACTTTGCTTTTTTTTAGCTCATATAAATCTCCTTTTGGAACTTAGAGATTTCATTCCAGGTTTGTTCTCTCAATTTTTATTGATTTTTCGATATCCTATATCCATTCCTATAGGAAAGCAATCAATATTCAACTAAAATTTAAAACTTATTTTAGTTCAATATTGATTGATTCCATTGATTTCTAGAGTCTATTATCGATTAACTAAAAGCGCAAGTATCGAGCGTAATCATTTTTCAATTTGAGTACCTATAGTTTATAAGTCTCTCAAGAAGACTGTGCAAAATACAACAAAATACAACAACATAAATAAATAAAAAGAGAAAGTTCTTTGTTCTTTTAAAAGGTGCAGTGGTAAAATAGAAATTCTATGATTATAGGTTGATCAAAACTGTGTCTAAAAACATGAAAGAAATCATTTTCACCTGAAAGTAAGCATTAAAATGGTTAAAAGGAACGTTATCAAATTCTGAAAATGATTTTATTAAATAACGACGGAGTTTATTGGGTAATAAAACATCCATCCTATTAATGAAATTAAAATCATTGAAAATGAAAGGGTAGCTTGATTGGCTCAATGAAATATGTTATTGTTGTAGCGAACACAAGTTTTGTCTTAAAAACTTTATTTGGTTTACTGAATGAGCCTGGAGTTATTTAAATTTTATAATGTAAACTCCAGTAGAAGAATGAAGAAATATGCACAATATGAAAACATAATTTTTGAATTATCTACTGCCGCACGTGGTCGACTTAATGCATGTTAATCAACAAATTTTAGTTATTGTTGTAGAGCAAAGTTCAAATTAAAATAATGAACTCATTTCATTGATGCAATAACCACATTGCATTCACTCAATTCACTAATGAGTGCAAACTATACCACCAACTATCTTGGCATTTTTTTTTATACTTTCTTGTGGAGAAGGAATACATGCGGAAAAGTGAATAGAAATCTGAGTTTCTGCCTACCAAGTGTCTCTAAGCATTTCTCCAAGAGCAAATACACTGTCTTCACTGTTGTGTCTCTGTGTTATACTCGATTTTCTCCTAAGAGGTCACGCGTTTAGATGCACACCCTCCAAGAGTAATACGGCAAATTCTCTCTCAATCAGTGACCGGTCGGTAATTCAATCACTGCCATACACCTCATTAAGTATGCTATTGGGGCTTTGCATAAAATACAATTTACAATTACAGGTGATACTTTGTTACAATCTGTCAAAATTTGACTTAGGGGCGTTGCAAAAATATATATATATGTTCAAATTTGACAGTGTAACAAAGTATCACCTGTAAATTGTAAGTTGTACTTTTATGCACAGGCCCGTTCGTCTTGCAATTAATGCAAAACATCTTATTAACGAAGAAAGTATTAGTTAATACTTTATTGCGTTGATATCGTGAATAATTTTATGAAAGTTGTAGTACAAATAACAATATATATTCATATTGACGTCCAAATTGAGGTGATAATATTAAAGTAAATGATAACCCAATGGTTTACTTCTCAATTCAAATATTTATTAGTAAGCGGCTTACCGTTTCGGTCAGAGACATTTTTTTTCTTAGAGCAATGTGATGTCCCATATAACTAAACATATATAGGGAACATTACACAAAACTATTTAATAATAGTGTAATAAAATTAGAGTATTGGTGTACTAAAATAATGTGTGTAATAAGAGACGGAGGATGAGACTGAATGCGTGTATATAATATAAGTTCCAACGTTCAAACATAACAATAGGTGTTTGAGCGTTTTAACTTACATTGTATACTAATAATTTGTATTAATAATGAAAGCTAATTTATTTCACTAATGAATCTTTATTAGTTAATCAAAAATTGTAAATAATATTTCATCATAACAATGAGACATTACGTTTCGTCTCTGAGAATTCACTCAATGAATGTTGTTTGTTTGCATTATAGCATTTTTCTCAGTGCAGAGGCACGTGATTCAACACGTGCATTCAAAATATTATTGCGGAAGACAAATACTTCCTTTTTTTGATACTTTATTGATATAATGGACCTGTGAATATACGTTATTATAGAAATGTAAATAACTGCATTTCAATGATTTTTATTCGTTGTGTTCCTTTTTACATATATTTAATAAATGCATTAGCTAACATAAAGTATACTCTTTTGTCAAGGGCATATTATCTGTTGGCTCTCGCAATAAATTGCAAACCTTTAAAGTAACGAAAAGGATATCATTTAATACTTTATTGCGTTAATATAGTGAATAATTTTACGAAAATTGTACGTAAAAATAACAATGTATATACATTCATATTCGTATTATTAACAAAAATATTTATTAATTTTAAAGCTTCTTTTCTTGACCATGTATATGTATTTTAACTTCTTCTTTTTCTTGGTTTTTAGGTCAAAATATGGAAATGAACATTAATAACTATTATGTTTCGCTTTATTTTCAAAGCTTTTTCAAGTATAAAAAACATAAAATGTAAATAGTATAAATTATAAATAAAATTTTGTGTTTATAAATGACAAATTGTTTTGTTTACTAGGATTTTGAACAAATCATTACGTTTTATTTAAAGATTGCGTTTTAATATGGGAGGTTTTGATTATTTTTTTTTGAATTTTGTAATTAAATAAATATTTAAAAATATATTGTATTTAGCTATAAAATTAAGTTATATAGTTTTTGTGAAATATTATATGTCGGTTTTATCATTAACTGCGTTTTTATGTTTATAAATTTGAATTATTTCAAGTCTATTACGTGTTTCTAAATTTTGTTCTTTGTTTAAAATTATTATGTTGTTGAAATCAAAAGTATGATTTTTAGTTATGTCATGTTTTTTTTTTAGGGCTGTAAGATTTTTATTATATTTGTGTAATAAATACAAACATTGTAATGCTCATTTCCATATTTTGACCTAAAAACCAAGAAAAAGAAGAAATTAAAAAAAATATTTATTGAACCTATGAAAATATGGTTACCGTAACAAATATTATCCATGGACTAATGAAAATGATTTGTCATAATAATGAAAACGAATTTATTTCACTAATGAATCTTGTTATTTCTTAATCAACGATTGTAAATAATATTTTATCATAACATTTCGTTCTCTTAACGAATATTCGCTCGATAAATGTAGATTGTTGATATAACGACCAGTATTTTTCTCAGTGTAACACTGATGTTATTGTATGGATCAAACTTAATTTAACATGTACACACACACCAAAAAAGACAGATACAGAACGTGTAGTACAGATAAATTTAATAAATTCCATCAAGATGTAAATATATATACATATGCATATAAATTGTTCTGGAACGAAAAACATGAATGTTTTGACGAAATAATTCATTATGTTTATTATGGTGACATGATTATTTTTTACATGTTTTTCATTCTTTTTTCAGTATGTTCAACTCAAAGTAATCACAACTGCTCCTCTAGTAAAATGATATCACGCTAAGTATGGTAAACAATAGCTTAAGCTTAGACATTATGAAGGCAATAAAAATGAGGCAAACTCTACACCAGTATCCATTTATACTAACGATACAATTAATCAGTTAAATCACTAAAATCACTCACAAATCTGATACGTAGAACAAAAAAAAATGTCCCCGTGACATTCGGTCGACGTATCATATTTCCACTTCAATTCTAGACGGCCATTGTTACAAGGACTAACAATAGGTAATATACTCGGCGTTAGATGAGAATTTTCGATTAAAAACAGACACGGCGTACACGTACTGTCAACTACGAACGGGTACAGAAAGAAATTCCTAAGTGTGCAGTATGTACTTCTACTCAACCGTGTTCATGATGCCACACGCATCATCAAATAACAAATTGCTGGTCTTCGAACCGGAGGCAGATTATTTGTTTGCTTATTTGTGGCGTCCCGTACTGGAACGGGTGCAACCCATTGACGCTCACAATAATTCATCGTAATCTATAAAACGTCTGCCTGCGGATTTGTATTTATTGTCTTTACTCGCCACTGAGTGCTTGTCAAGATGTCGGGACGGATGTGTTTTAATGCACCGTAGTCATTGCGCTGTTACACATCTCTCCCACCTTTGTGAGAACCTTACCCTAGAAGCTTTGATATAGATAAGTGCTAAAAGAGAAAGAAGCTTAGTTGGATTATTTCGTTTCAGTTAATGGAAGAAACTTGTTGTGTTAGGCAGCCTTCATAATTGTATTGATCTCTATGTCAGTTAGGAATCTATGGACTATACGTAGATGCATAATCGTTATCGTATTTTAAATATGTGTTATTTATATTATTTGTACTTATAAGAAATATTTTCAATACTTCGTTAAATAAGGAACAGCCGCGCTGAATGATATTCATACTTCAACGGGTATTTTACCCACCTGAAAGTATAAATTTGTATGCAAAACCTGGGATATATTCCACTTTATTCGGGGGATACTGGTAAATACCCTATAACTATAAGTAATCTTCAATGTAAATGTATTTTTAGGTAAAAGCACATACATCAAAATACGGTGTAAAATCAATGAAATGCAGGTAATTTTCACTTTCTGGAAAAAAAAATAGTCTAATGTAGGGCACTTTTCCCAACAGCAGGTGTAAAATCCTTTAATATACACTCGATCTGTTTATATGGATATGAGATCCGTAAACCGTAAAAAAAGAAACGATGAATGAATTGAACAACTTGATAAATACTACGGGTTTAAAACAGTTATAACAAGGATTTCGGTTCTCAAAACAGTTATGAAGAACCGTTAGCGGTTACTTTTAATTTGTTGGTGCTTATTTTCTTTTGACAATTGAAAGATTTGAGTTAATATGCAAATTTAATTCTTTATTATGGTCTGGATTCCATATTAATTTAAAATTTTAGTAATAATATTTATTGTCCAGTATCTGTAACAGATGTAGACATTGTCAATTAAAATCGAATACAACAAAATATATACATCAATAATACCGTGACATTCAAAATAATAAAAGATCATACAAACAAAAAAAAAGACAATACAAAATGTCAGCGAGACTGGAGAAACTACGATGCAACAGGAAATTCATTTAAGCTATAGTAAGATTTATCTAGTAAATATTGTTTTATGGCTGAGTAATACTTTTTATCAACTGTCGCCTGTTTCAAATGCGACGGTAAAGCATTGTACAAATACAAATTTTTCAATATGCTGTCCCCAACTCAAATAATTATCAATTGTTATTCCCAAGAAATCCACGTTGGAAGATTGTGGAAGAGACTTATTTGGAGCCTTAGCAAGTAATAACTTCCTGTAATCGTATGTCTGATAGACCAGAAATTTAGTTTTATTTAAATTTATGTTAAGAAGATTTTCGTTACACCAAGTAATCATATCATGTACCACGTTATTTACTTTTATCGACAAACTATCCAAAGAGTCGCCCACCACCACGCACGACGTATCATCGGCATACTGACATAGCTTGCTCGTATTTACCGAGAGATGCAGATCATTTACAAAGGTAAGAAATAATAATGGACCAAGTATGGACCCTTGTGGAACACCTTGGTTGACATTTGTATATTCGCTACTAATTTTAGTGTGAATATTATTAACTATGGCAAGAACTTGAATAATTTGTTTACGTTTAGTCAAATAAGATCTGAAAATATCTAATGATACTTCCCGTACGCCGTATAATTCCAGCTTCTCCAGCAACAAATCATGATTTGTCACATCAAAAGCCTTAGTAAGGTCAAAATATACGCTGCAAACACAATGTCCTTTATCGAGATTGTCCAATATGACAGATAACGAGTCACAGATCGCATCTTCACAAGATTTATTCGGTAAAAAACCGTATTGATTGTTAACTATGATACTGTATTTCTGATAAAAGGTTAGTAATCTATACTATAGATTTTTTTCAAAGATTTTCGAGAAAGAAGATAATAAAGAAATTGGACGATGATTTTAGATATCCTGCGTGTTTCCTATCTTTAAGGAATCAGGTAAAATATCTGTTCTAAACATAGAACTAATTATATTACTCAAGGGTAAAGAAATATGTTTGGATGAAAGCTTTAACATTTTCGTGGGTATATTATCGACTCCTGATGATAATTTAGGTGCGAGGGATTTAATGACATTTTCAATTTTATTACAATCAACAGAATATAGAAATAGATTGGATTCATTTCTCACTACTTCACAAGGTTTAATTTTCTTTAATACATTATTAGTACTACTAAAAAAAATAGAAAACATATTACGCATGATCTTTTGATCTTTAATTTTGTGACTTCATAATATAATTCTCATTACATTCCTTTGATATTACGTAAACTGACATGATACTCTTTCTTTTTTATTTTATAACAGTCCCACAATTCCTTACTATTACTGGATTTACATAAATCATATAAGTCCTTAAGAGACTTAGACATTTGGATTAATTCAGGAGTCCTCCACTTATTTTTCCATGTGTTGGCTGCAGCTTATTTTTTCACTGGAAAACATTCCTAAAAATAATATAAAAATGTTGAGTACAAGTAATCGCCCAAACATTGCTCCTCTGTTCGGATCTAAGAAAGCTTAAAAAAGTATTAACGTTTTCATTATTGAAGTCTTTGGTAAAGTGAAAAGTTTTGTTTCTTTGTCGAATTATGATCAGATATATTAGGCTGAGTTACTTTAACGATTAAGTTATCAAAAGGAAAATACGTTATCAATACATATGGCAGAAACGCTCGAAATTCATGTATTTTCCTTCACTAAGTGTTGCAGACCATAACACCATAACAAGTTCTCCATACATGAGGACATTTGATTCCACATTGAAATTAATATTAAAATTGCCACAAATATTTACATAGTCATATTTAATACTTAAATTATGTAAAATGTCAGTTAAATAGTCTTGAAAATAGTCAACATTTCCTGTTGGAGAGCGATAAAGGCAGATAACTAGATTTTTGTGAAATTCTAGAAAATGGTTAGCAATATTTTCACGCCGTTGTTCAGCAGTGTTGCAGATACCTTTGAAATCTCATTTTTTAAGAAATTCCATAGAAAAAATCCAATGACGTTAAATTTGGAGATCTTGCCGGCCATCTTATATGGGTCCATAAGAGTCAATTTATTTATTTGGGAAACTATGATCTAAATAATTACTGCTATCTAGGGAATTGTGTGCAGGTGCAGGACATCCAATTTGGTCCAACCAGTATATTTCTCTCAAAACTTTCCCGCATTTTGAGTTAATGAAACCACCTACTTAAAAAAGAAAAGATTTATACAACAATTACATTTGACATCTATAATTTCTTAAGTATCACCGCACATTCAAATATCTGCATTAATCTTCATCTATCATGAACCGACCTGCTACGGTGTTGAACTCTAAACGTGCGCTACGTATACAGGAAATGTAAAAATCGCCGCGATCCGGCCATTTATCCTCCAAGATCGGTCCGCCAGTCGCGTTATCGTCCGATTGCCAACAACGACGGTATATACTTAGGCTCACAATAAGCTGCCCCGATGACTGCGAATGACCGGATCGCGATCGCCTTTTTCTGCCTTTCTAATTAGATAAAACATCTTATTAAGCGGACACAATGGGAGACCGCGGGTTCGTGTTCTATGCGGCTAATGAAGTCTCCGCGCATTTTCGCACGTAATGGCCTCTGTTCGAGGGTGGCGAACAGCCGAACGAGCCGGCCGGCAGCTATCCTATTGTCCGCCTTAGTGGGACGACAAGAAAACGCTTCCTCGAGTGCTATTTGGCCGCTTAAAAGGTATTACGAAAGATGTTCTTTCTATATAAGAGATGCGGATACGTACAAGATATAATAGATATAATACTCGGCGGCCAAAATATCCAGTCCAACTTACAGTTTCACGCACGTAATTTTGAGTTTCAATGACACTAAAGCGGTAGAGTTTGTCTATTTATAAAGATATTGATATTATAAACCATGAAATGCATTTTTATAAGGAAGATATTTGTATTAAAATACTGCTACCAGCGAATTCTCAGGGCGTATTAAATAGTAGCAATTTCCCAGAGCATGAGACCAGATTGAATAGTAGTAAAAAAGTAAATATTGTTTATAAAAGATTATTGATATAAAGTAAAATAAAAGATTGCAAAGTACCAAAGGATGGGAAAGAAGGATAAATAAAACAACGTTTATAATTTATTTCCCACGCTGCGACTGTAGGAGTCGTTTCGGCCAGTGAGGCGCCGGAGAGGTGTCGGATTGAGCGCCACTGGGTTGAGTCAGCTGTTGCCTTCGCTGGCCCGACGCTGTCGCCCGGTACTTTAGCCACAGCCCAGAATGGCTATTTACCAGTCGGGGAAACAAAGGGATTGGTACTTGCAGAATTTTTGATTTATTTTTAAATAATTAAATTGAATGAAAAAGTTATTTAAATGAAAAGAAAAAAAAAACTAGGGCGCCAAGGACGATAAAGTTAAATTAAATAAAACTCAGAGAGACTATATAAACAGTTATATTGACACGTGATTCGGTGAAGCCAAGTATTACATAATTACAACGTATAAATATATGACATGAACTGGTGGGAGTGCCGGGTTATTATTAAAAATTTGTATTATTATAAAGAAACAAGAAAATAAAATCTACTTACTCGATCGAGCATGCAAATAAATACGACCTACCATTGTTTTAAGGTGAAAAGATAAAGGAAACAACAATTAAAATAATTTCACAAGTTACGTTAAATTGGACAATGACAGCAAAGACTAGAATATTAAAAAAAAAAGAATTACGTTAAATTGAACAATGACAGCAAAGACCGAAATATAAAAAAAAAATTACGTTAAATTATTATTACTCCAATGGTAGTTCGTTACTACAAATACAAAAGCAAATAAATCTTAAAATTAACTTACATGTAACAAAAACAACAATGCACAAGCGGTTGATTGTCACCACACCAGGGGAGGGTGAGGAAGAAGTAGAAGAGAGCCGGTGGATGAAGAAAGAAAGCCCGGGTCCAGGGACGACTTAGGGCGGCGGTGCTCGCGAAATCCGCGTCAGCGGGGCTCCAGAAGAAGTCTTCGTAGTCAAAACACAAGGACTCAAACGGCTTCCCGTGAAGTAGTTTCCTTGCGACCAGAGATCCCCCCACAGGGGTTACCGAACGGGTAAATTTGGTCGAAAAGGGGTGCAGCAGGGCGTCGCCTCTTAGACGGGTAGGTCTACACACTTAGCGGGCTGGAGTGTAAGTGAAAATTCAGAAGGGGAGAGGAATCTAGTTCCCGCGCTATGCCATTAAGTAGCCAATAGGATCCGAGTATCGAATGCAGGTGTTCGTGTTTATGCGAAATTCTAACGTTTCAAGTACAGTGCGCACACAAAAAAGGTGCAACAATTAACAAAAATGAATAAATTCGGAGCTAATTATGAACGGAGTTTAATGGAATTTACGATATCAATGCATCTAAATAGATACTAAAATTTGACAATTTAAGAATTTAGAAAAAGGTCACAAATAAAGCGGTACATTACAAAAAAACAACTTCAAGGTTAAACGTGACGTTATAAGAAATAAGTAAATAGCGAAATGAACTTAGATGATTTCAGAAAAAGATAGTGTACAGTTGGAGAAATAAGAAAAGGTGTTTTCAACACGTAACAATACACTGCAATAAATGACGTGTGAATTTTGTGGGGCTAATGTACTTTTAAGACTGCTCTTCACTAAAGAGCACTTCACTTTATTTATGAAAACTAAATTTTTACAAATCATCCCAACCCCGTGCTCCACCTAAAAAGGTACTACACGAGGTTACCTATTCTAAGTACTATATGGGTTCCATAACAATTGAAATGATCCTACTCTAACTAAATAACTTCACTATGGTTCTTAATACCAAAAATATAATACAGTAGCCTCACGACCATATGAATACTACTTTTGAGAAATGATAAAATATGTGAAATGTGATTAGTTCACATAATCGCGAGTCTACTGTAAATCACTCAGCTATCAGTTATTATTAAATGTGCCCATGGAACGACTTTCGTTATCTCCCAGCATTCGCCAAGGACACTGATTATATATAATATACTTATATAAAATCAATGGCCACGGAGTAAGGGAAAACCATGGCAAAAACCTTACTCTGGGAGGATCTGGGAAGAAGTCCCAGACCTTATTACTGATAGCCGCAAATTATTATTATCCTTCTGAGTGCCGAAGAAGCAGCCTCCACGTCTCCTCAAATTCCGACAGCTTTGCCGTTCTCGCGTAGCTGCTCCCTTTTTCGCACATTCAGAAGTTGAACAGGAAAGATGATGACCTAAAAAACAAACAAAACAACAACAGTACCTATTCTAATAGGTACTTAACAATAACTTAATCCTAATTATTCTAACCAGGAGTAATTAAATAAAGATTTATATTTTAAATATTTATAGTTTAACACCAATTCCGACCACTAAAGAGCATAAAATATTCATTTATAGGCGTGCTACCCTACTAACTATCTAAATATCATGCCGTAGCCTATCTAGTTCTTTAGCAACATTACTAAAAAATTCCCACCATTCAATCGACTCATTATCTGTAATTAAAGAGCACTTCAGTCCACATGGTTTTAGAATTTCATAGCTCTTGCTGGTAATACGGAAGGGGGACGTCGTAAACTCATACAGCGTGTCTCAAAAAGTACGCTTCATATGGGATTTTTCTTTATTATGGACTTTTAAAAATTTTCAATGACGCAGAAAGTTTGAGTAGCTTTTACAATTAACTTCACAACCCATCAAATGTAATTTACCTTCTACAATGAGAAAAATACTGGACGTCATATCAATAATCCTCATTAATTGAATTTTCATCGACAGAACGAAACGTGTCATTGTTATGATAAAATATTATTTACAATCTTTGATTAAGTAATAACAAGAGTCATTAGTGAAATTATTATAACAAATCACTGTGGATTAGTGTATGGCTAAGATTTGTTATGGTTAATTGTATTTTCATACGTTCAGTAATTAATTTTTTTTAATAATATGAATATGAACGAATTTTTAAGTACAATTTTTGTAAAACTATTCACAGTATGAACGCAATAAAGTATTAAATAACACCTTCTTCGTTAGTTCAGTGCTTTGCAATTTGTTGGAAGAACGAACAGGTAGCATACCTTATGCTGAATAAAAGGTGTACGCCAGCGATTGCATTACCGACTTACGCCGCGGTCAGTAACTGAGTGGGAGTTTGGCGTGTGGCCCCTAGAGTGTGTCTAAACTCTGATCTCTTGGAGGGGATACTAGAGGATAATACTTGAGACACGATGCTGATGCAAATGAATTTGCTCTTGGAGGAATACTAAAGACACTTGGTAGGCAGAAACTCACATTTCTATTCCTTTTTCTGCTTTTATGGAGATTCCTTCAGAATGGACCATGAGCCCCTGCTATGGTGGCATTCTTACGGTTAATTGTTCAGGCGTTTCCTTTTGATGTTTTTTGGTAATCACCAATGCTTTGATATCATTCACTTACTACTACTTTTACTGCAGTCCAATTAAATAAAACTCCAAATGCAAATGAAATGCAATTATTTCATCAATAAATTATGTTTATTTTAATTAAAAATTACTCTATAACAACAAGTAATCTCTAATTAGGATTATGAATAACATACATTAAGTCAAACATTTGCGATTAGCATATCAACAAGTAATATTCATTGTATTCTCCACTGGAGTTCATACATAAAAGTGATAAGTGGCGGTCATTCAGTAAACCAATTAAAGTTAAAACAAAACCAGTTTTCGTTACAGCAATAACATATTTCATTGAGCCAGTCAATCTAGCATTTCATTTTCAATGATTTTAGTTTCATTAATACAGTGAATGATTTATTAAAATCTTTTTCACTGATTTGATAAACACGTTCTTTGTACCAATTTTAATGCATTATTTCATATGAACAATGATTTCTTTCAGTGTACCGCATACAGCATAGGCATTTAAAATTAAAAGACGCTAAAGAGTAAAGTACTTTTCCTTTTTCAAAATAGAGGAAAATGTTATTAGAAAAAGTTGCTTAGAATTAATAGTTATAAATATTAAATATGATATCATAGCCTCCTACCTTAAAAATAAAAACAAATATCTTTTCTTCCGTATCACTTTATATATTCTACCTTCACAAGTGAATCAATGGTGCTTATTATGTGTTGTGGATTATTATTAACATGTATTGAAATTTACATGAACAATTCATGTATTTTTGGTGCATTTTGTTCATATGTTCGGTGAGTTAAAACTTGATGGAAACTGTTCTACGATTTACACTTCACGACAGGTAATATTTCAAATTAAAACCTTCTTTCGTTCAAGAATTTTCAAGAATTTCATTGTTCGGAAATAACAGCTAGCTATTTCGTTTATTGCGTTTGCCGAATAGTGTTTGAATTAGTAAAGCATGTTTTGAAAACAGAGGCTTCAATTCATGACGTGACATTTACTGTTTTTATTTATACTGATTTGTGTGTTTGTGCTTTTATGTAGTAATATGTTTTCTTTGCAAAATAAAATAGAATCATATTACTTTGTGGTAAGTTAACGCCATATAGAGAGAATTTATATTAAGATAACCTGGCATGACCCTAAGCAGCCATACGACTGTTCTAAGGATTTTGAGAAAATTTAAAAACACTAGTTCTGTTGCGAATAAGTTTAACAAACCTCACGATAAATGGGTTACGGGTAAAGGTACGAACTGTTTTATTAGATGTTACTGAAAATGGCAAAACATATTTACGAAAAATTCGTGACAGAGGACTGTACCAGTTGAGAGCTGCAATCGCATTTCGCGTTTATAAGCCCAGATTCATGAGCAATCTAAAAAACAGGCATTTTGTTTCTTGAGTTGATTTTTGTGCGTAGTTTGAAGGCGTACGAAAAGATAACAAAATATTTCCAACTCAAATTCTATGGTTAGAGGGAAGCCACTTTTACATCAAACAGTATCGGCATTTCCTCAGAATTGCAGGTGATGGGCTTAGCAAAACCCTAAAAAATTGCTTAGACTTAAAAAAAACCATGATTGTTTGCGTACGTTCCAATTGAAGGGTACAGGGGAGAAAGATGAATGTCGATAAACGACCATTTTCAGTTTAGTACGTAAAGTTGCAGCCCAGAGCCGTTATTGTTTGATAAAGTAATCGTACAGGGTAACAAGAATGCGTCACGAGATATATCGATCTAAACGTTTAGTATATAGGGAAAACAAAGATGAATGTCACGCGTTTAAGGGAAGAAAGGTGATTGTCCATTTGCGCATGTACATTCTACACTCAGCTGTTAGAACTCATTCATAATTCTTTATTAACCTTTAGTATTAACATAAACGGTATCAGGCACGTACGCATTAATGTGTCATCCACGTGGTGTTTGTGTTTCATTAGTAATTGTGACATGAGTGCAGAACACGATCAACTGAGGCCATCTGTTAAAAAAAACCCCTAAACATGGTCGTATGAGTGAAGTCACACAAAAACTAAGACTTCGCAGTTATAAACCTGGTAATAGTTGTAAGTGTATCAGACTGAAGTGCTTTGAAACCATCAATCAACAAGAGAGGCAAAAAATAATAAAACATTTTAATGAACTCAAAACACACGATGAACAGAACCTTTACTTTGGGAGGCTTAATATCGCATTATCCTGCGAAGAGACACCGAAGCAGACTAAACAACGACGAGGACGTTCAGTATCATACATTTTCATATAACTACAAGGTTTTCGTGAAAACAGCGCAGTTGAAATATCAGTATATTACAAAGCAATACTTGCATTACATGATATTTCTGCAAAACGTCTTCAAAATATTCAGCATCAGCTGGTAACTGTTGGACATGTTGAAGCTGACAAGCGAGCTCCCCATTATAATCGACTTCATAAACTACAAGAGAATACCACAAGCGCTATTTGTGAACACATTAAATCATTTAAAGGAAGGAAATCCCACTATAGCCTAAATGATTCTGTCAGAACATATTTACCAGAAGATCTTAAAAAGATGTACACGATGTTCATTGAGAGCCACCCCGACAACAGAGTGTCGTATGAAACTTATAGAACTTTTTTTTTAACAAAGTTCAACATAAGCTTTGATTGTCCAAGATCCGACACTTGCAGCAGCTGCGATGAATATAAGGCAAAGAAGTTTTATTCATTTAATATCCGTGGGTTATCTACTGGTGAGTCCTTTTTTTATACCTACACCGAAACAGCGGCAAAAAAGGGATGGGATGAGGTTGCATCCATGTTATTTGATATTCTGTTCAATCACTTAAATAGCTCTGTAGAAGAATTGGAAATCTTCTGCGATTCATGTGGTGGCCAGAATAAAAACTATACGTTATTTCGATTATTGCACTACGTTGTTCATAAAACACATCGCTTAAAAATTATCAAACCACATTTCCTATTCGCGGCCACAGCTACCTAGAATATGACCGTAATATGGCCCTCATTAACCAAAAAGCTGTCGTCGAATTGCCTTCTGGTTGGAATGATTAGATTAGGAACGCCAGAGTAAAGCCTAGTCCGTTTAATGTCGTCGTTTGCGAAGATCAAACCAAATTTCAATCCTGGAGTAACCATCTTACGAAACATTTTTTTAAAAAATGTCCATTTGAGAGCAGACCAATTAAAGAACTGATGATATCATAATCGTATAAGGACATGCATAGAATGATACAGTATCTGGAAACATATAACGGGGCGTTCACTACATCTGTAGTTATACCGCCAAAACAGAAAAGGGAAACTGTTAATAATTTAGCAGCTGGTTACTTCGAATTACCAGAATTAAAATCAGAGAGTTTCTATATCTACATTGAAATACGACAACTTACAAGTTCTTAAAAGGTTTTGTGAATAACCTAACGCACAGGCCTACTTCGATAACTTGATCCATTACAAAACTGCGAACGACGATGAAGACAATTAAACACACCGTTATTTATCATATTATTCATTATTACTCGTATTATATTATAATACCTATTACTTTTTATTCCGTTTTCTATGTTGTTTGTTATTTGCCTACCTTTTAACACATATTTACTCAGATTGTTGTTCTTTTCCAAGTAGTGCTATTAACATTAAAGTAATATTGCATTTATGGCACTTAAGATTATTTGTGTGAATTTATTCAATAATAGTTTAAAAACACCCATGTTCTTTTTTTTAATAAAACATTTATGTGACATTCATCTTTCTTTTCCTGAATATTTAGAAGCCTAAGTTAACTAATGCTAAACACTCTTTTAGCATTAGTTAAGAGAGACGTAAGTATGGCATAAAAAATACCCGAAACACATACATTCTAGTAGGTATAATATATGAGTCCTCCAATTTTCAAATATAATTTTCTCAGGGAGTGTCATTCAGTTTTTTTTCCCTTGTACCCTTCAATTGGTATTCGGTAATACATACAACGTTCGTTTTTACATTCGCGGGAATGTATTAATTCGACTACAGGGCTAATCGCGTAGTGACGAGTTTTCGATCATCTAAAATGACTACAAAATGCTTTTTTTTCAATGTACTTTGAAGTTATATATACTTGCAATTTTCTTATAGTAGTCGTATCAAAATTACTGATATTGCTTTAAGTGAAATAATACACTCTGCATTTTTAATATATCTAGAGAAATTCAACTTTATTTTAAATTAGGCGAAATATTCTCCAATTCATTAAAATATACCGCAGAAAATTACTAAAGTAATGAAATTTATAGACAAATATACAAAACACACCCATCTTTTCAGCCATCTCTTTTTGAAAGCAAATGTTATTGAATCACAAAGCTCGTTTCCAATCAAAAAATGAAATATAACCACCTGTGAGTTCATCTTTTTGCAATGCACCGTATACCTTATTTTTATAATATCTTGAGATTTATCTTAATCATGTTGATTTAATAACTAATGTGCATAATTTGTTATTTCGCTTTTCTTATATTATTACACTTCGGGTTATTTATTTTATTTATTCGCATATATTATGTAAATTATAAATTGTATAAACTTAAATTATTATATGTGAAAAAAAAAACGTTTCATTAGGTTATTTAAAACGTGTTAGTATGTGAAGAATGTTAATAAGATGTATCCGTACATCTGGTGTACAGATTCATGTTACTTTTTTTTTTGTAGATTCCAGTTCAGCGAAGCAATTAATTACCTGTAAATGTATGCTCCTTTTTAGCATATCAGAGCTTGGAAGTAATATTTCGATGAAAGAAAATAGATTTATAACCTGAATTGAAAAAAACTGCATTGATAAAAGAAGCTGAAGTTGTGTTCAAAAATAAAATAAATTGCTTACTTATACTTAATAGCAACGCTTTACAAATCTAATCCTGTTGTACCTTTTCCCCACTTAATTCAAATGTAGTATGAAATACGGCTAAGAAGATCTAGTTGTTTAAGACGTGCCTCTGTACAATCCATTACGCTGTATACATATGTTATATATGCGTTGTTGATGTCGCAGACTTACAAGATTGTAGTGCCACAAGATATTATTGTGAAACAGAGTTCCTTCTCTTTTTTTCAGAACAT
The DNA here is from genome assembly GCA_004143645.1 of Protaetia brevitarsis. NCBI lineage: Eukaryota > Metazoa > Arthropoda > Insecta > Coleoptera > Scarabaeidae > Protaetia > Protaetia brevitarsis. The sequence goes on from RXPK01000059.1 coordinate 2,806,743, forward strand.
AATCAGTACGCATACTCGGGATTAGTTTCGTGAATTAATTATCCTCTATAAAACCAGCTTTTCCATTCCACTTTGAAACGAAAACTTTATTTATTGGAATAAGAAACCTTGAACATTATTTCAGCTTTTAGATACAGTTTCAATTGCCTTTGAAAATACATATATCCATTATTTACACAAAAAGCTGTTTTATACAGAGAGAAAAAAAGGTATAGTAATATTTACTAGAATCATGGTATGATATAATAGGAATAATAGTGATTGTATTGATAGCTATCGAGGTATCAGGTGTTTTTTGTTAAATACAAATATTCCTAAGAATTCGTTCTTAACCTTCGGTCGGGCGCAATATCAGGAGTCACATAAGCAAGCTGTGCCTGATAGATCGGTTGCGCTCGAAGGAAGGTTAACGTTAGAAATAATTAACTCACAACAAGCTGAATTTTAAAATATATAAAAACTGACGCTAACTAACGAATTGAACATTTTAGATTTATTAGATTATTATAACTGCAACATTCAGTTTGAAAAATGCTAACTATTACACAATATTGGCCGGTGCTCATAAATAGGGGCTGGGTTGTGGGTTTGTTTAAATGTAAAGTTGGTAGTAGACGGCGCCAGTCGTGACCAACGGCAAGAAGGTCGGAAATAACAATAATCAAAATAAAACGCTAGTATTTCAATAACAAATTTAATAATAACAATAAGCAAAAGGTTGGGTATGTATAAATTTAAAGTGTAATAGTGATTGATAAATAGGTAAGAGAAAGAACAATAACTACTACTGAAACCAGCAAACTAACATTAAGTAAATTAAAAGCTGGTAATTAAGTAAATAATAAACTGGTAAATAAGTCAATAAGATAGAGACGTCAGATTAGATTACCTGAACTGTATGTATGATGAACACTATGTATACTAAACCGAACCACTGTCGCCGTCAAATAAGGCGAACAGCTGATTAAAAGAAAATATGTCAACGAGTACCTTGTATGCGTTAAGTATCAAAACCCCAATAAATAACTAATGTTACTGTTCGTTTCAACTTTTTTTATTATTTCTTTTTAATATGTATAGTTTACTCAGACAAGAATTTGCAGCAAATGCAGCACAATATTAACAACGATATAAAGAAAATCGAAAATTGGTGCTACAATAACCTAGTAACCATAAACGAAAACAAAACGGAATACATGGTCTTCACACGGAAACGACAAACACCCTAATTCAATATTAGAGTAAGAAAATCAAACCATTCGACAAACACATCAAACAGAATACTTGGGACTTATAATAGAACACAACTTAAAATGGGATACCCACATACGCAGCCTAATAAAAAGAAACACAACAACAATAGCAGGGATAAGTAAAATAAGAAACATATGTAACATACCGTTACATATGAGGAAATCATTATACCATTCTATATTCAGATCCAACATAAACTACATAATAAATATATGGAGCCACACAAGCAACAAAAACTTAAATAAATTACAAAGACAACAAAATAAAATACTGAAAATACTTTATAGCATGGAGAGAAGAAACACCAACTGCAAAAATATATACAAAAACACAACAACTGATAATATAACAAATCATACAATTAAATAATATAACGTTAATACATAAAATAGAAAAGAAACTTTTAAGATTTTGATTTTCAATTTTAACTTAAATTTGTATTTTATATATACATAAAAATAACTTCTATTATCAAATTAGGAGATTGTATACAAAAATTTAAAATTTAAATGTCAAATCAATTTGTAATTGCTAACAAAACATTTTTCATCTTATAATTGCCCGATGATGGTTTGAAAAACCGAAACATGTCGCAATAAAGATAATGAAATAACAGGAATTGGAACACGAATTTGCTTTTGTTTTAATTTCAATATCAACATACATTACACCAATCCCCTGGGACACTATAGACTAGAAAAGAAAATGGTAAAAACAGACTTTAGACTAATAAAAAATATAGAAGACGCTCTCATTTAAGAACTGAAAAAACTACTAGCAACAAACTCATAAAAACCCCAAATAATGAAACCATTAAACAATATAACAAACTACCAAAAGAAATTAAAGACTCGACACACATCAAATTAAAAAAAAAACAATAAAAACCATGATAATGCAACATAAGATATAAAAGAAAAGTTTGAAGGATTGCTACACCTACAACATCGCTCTCTATAACGCTAGTCCGAGGCGAGGCAGGCCAGTCTCACCATCTTGGATGAGGACAGAGAGCGGGAAGCCAACAGCCGACACGAAGGCATGACTGTATACATGTACTGTATATACAGGGTATTCCACGTAACTGGTTCATTAAAAGTTTATGATCTTCTATTATTTACTTATATTTGAGATTTTGGCACCAGTATCTGTTCGATTGGAACTATAAATGTAAAATACCTTAACCAAAATATCACTTCCGGTTGACCGGAAATGGATGTCAACTTTCTTATTTTAAATAGAATGATATAATTTTTTATTCATTTTTGGATTCTACAACTATAAATACGTCAGTTTTCATTAGCTATTCCTATAGCTACATATTGCCGTTTTTGAGTTATTTAAGATTTTCTTTTTTTTTAGTCATAATCATTGCATCATTGAGAAATTAATATCTCCGTTAATACTGCAAGTAGAGACTCCAAATCCAAGTCGCTCATATCTCAAAATCTATTAAAGATAAGTATAGGGAATGCTTATATAAAGTGATAGGGGATGATATTTACTTCCTAATTCCGAATTAAAATACAGGATGTTCTATTTAAAAAAATAGAGTTTTCTGTATTTGAAAATATGTCACTTTGTTCCTCAGTTTTGAACACCCTGTATGTTAGAATGTAAAGTGTGCTTACCGTTTCTTAGAGTAATATCTACATTCATAACATAGCAAATTTGGAGTTTCTACTTGCAGTATTAACCGAGATATTAATTTCTCAATGATGCAATGATTATGACTAAAAAAAAAGAAAATCTTAAATAACTCAAAAACGGCAATATGTAGCTATAGGAATAGCTAATGAAAACTGACGTATTTATAGTTGTAGAATCCAAAAATGAATAAAAAATTATATCATTCTATTTAAAATAAGAAAGTTGACATCCATTTCCGGTCAACCGGAAGTGACATTTTGGTTAAGATATTTTGCATTTGTAGTTCCAATCGAACAGATACTGGTGCCAAAATCTCAAATATAAGTAAATAATAGAACATCATAAACTTTTAATGAACCAGTTACGTGGAATACCCTGTATATAATAATATGTGTGTATCGTTCACCTAGTGGTGACTTAACAGTATTTTTGCAATGCCTTTTTGACCTACTTGATGATGTTTCTGGGCGGGGTGATGCTATTATCGTTTGCGGTGATTTCAATATCAATACTGCTCTCAATAACAACGGCACAATTAATTTACTAAATACTTTTGCTTGTTACAAGTTAGTCCCATATGTAAACGAATCAACACGCGTTACGTCTACAACGTCTTCAGCGTTGGATAACATATTTGCTGACGATTGGGCCGACACATATTTCTGCCATTTGGGGCAACCTCTTTTATCCGATCACGGTTACCAAGTGCTGGATATTAGGACGTCAATAAATATCTCAACCAACATCACTTACCGACGTCATTTTTCAAACAATCAAATTAAAAATTTTTCAGTCCTCCTTACGATGCGAGAACTGGAACGATGTTTTTCAGTCATGTGATGCCAATGAAAGATTTACTAAATTTTATGATATTTTTTACATCATTTTAATTTATGCTTTCCTTTGACAAAAACCAATCCAAACATAAAGAAAATGTAGTATGGTACGACAATAGCTTAAGTGCTGCGCAGGAACTTCGCGAACTATATGATCTCTATAAAGCAACTAATGATAATAAATTACTTGACGCATACAATAATAAAAAATATGTATATAAAGAATTGGTTGACACAACAAAAAAAAATCACTTCAACAATTTAATTACTAACTCTAAAAATATTAGTAAAACGTCCTGGAACATAATTAATAACGAAACGAAAAATCGTACTAATCGTCAATCAAATTTGTCGGTGCAGGATCGGGGTGTCTTGGTGAGTAATCCTCAAGAAGTAGCAGAGCTCTTCAGAGACCACTTCTCTTGTACTGATAAAGTTACATCTAACCATATCTCATCTGATGAATGCTCACATAATAATAATTGCTTCTACCTTTTACCCACTGACGCTGATGAAATTTCAACCATCATACAACACATAACGACAAAGCATTCCGCAGGAATAGACGAAATACCGTGCTATATTTTGAAGTATGTCTCAAATTTCATTTCGATACCATTGGCTCACATATTTAATGAGTGTCTCTCCTCAGGCACATTTCCAGCAAAGCTAAAAATAAGTAAAATAATACCCATTCACAAAAAAGGAAATAAAACTCAATTAGAAAATTATAGGCCAATAGCAATACCGTCCGTCTTCGCCGAAATATTCGAAAGACTCATTAACACTCGTTTAACCGATTATTTAACAAAGAATGGACTCATTTCTGAAAGCCAATTTGGATTCATAGCCGGCAAATCAACATGTGATGCCATATATCACGCTCTAAGCTACATATATGAAGAACTAGATAATAAAAATAATGTCGTTGGAATCTTCTTTGACTTGTCAAAAGCTTTTGATATAATAGATCATTCTTTACTACTTTCAAAAATGTGGGACATGGGAATACGCGGAATTGCATACGATCTTTTTGTATCCTTTCTTAGAGACCGATCGTTCTTAGTCTCTGTCTCAGGTTGTCGAGGTAATGTTCAAAAAACCTATTATTCCTCATCTAGTAGTATAAATAACGGCGTACCCCAAGGATCTATCCTGAGCCCTACACTCTTTTTAATTTTTGTAAATAGTCTGCGCCCCGCATTGAACCGTTGTGTCTTGTCTCAGTATGCGGACGATACAAGTTGTATCGTCTCGGGATCGTCATTTGAAAGTGTTTCGGTGTCTGCCGCAGCTGTGGTGAGCGGTATGGCTTCCTGGTGTAGAAGTAATCGCCTTATGTTGAATACTGGAAAAACGGGGGGTAGTGCACTTCAGAGCATGCCCAAGGTCTGAACCCGTAACGCTGAGTCTACAGCACGGCGAAGAACAAATTCCGGAATGTAGTTCGGTTAGATTTCTTGGTCTAATCCTTGACAATATATTGAAATATGGGGAGCATTGCTCGGCCTTGGAGGAGAAATTGTGTTCGGCCCTGTACGGCATGCGTAATCTTCGTAAGTGTGTTGGTGTCCAACAACTTAGAATGTTTTACTTCGGTTGTGTTGAGTCCCGCTTGCGGTATGGCATCATCTTCTGGGGATCTATGCCGGCAGCAAGAAATTTATTTACTATGCAAAAGAGAATCATCAGATGTATGGCCCGGTGCTTCATCGCGGGAATCCTGTCGCCCACTATTTAAAAATTTCAAAATACTGCCTTTGTGGTCTATTTACCTTTATGAAATATTAATATTTTTCAAAAGACGCGAAAACACCTTCCTACGGAATGGTGATATCAATAATCATATGACCACAAGATCCTGCGACAAATTAAGTGTTCCTCGCCATAGAACGACACTCTTCGAGCACAGCCCACAATACGCAGCCATCACATACTTCAATAAACTACCCATTGAAATTCGCCGAGCCAGCACCTTTCTCCAATTTAAAAGAATGCTGCGTAACTTCTTACTGGAAAATATTTTTTATAGTAGTGACGAATTCATGATTGCATGAGCTCCCATATAGTAACACTTGTTGTTGGTTATAACCTTTTTATACTTATCTGTTTGATATTTGTATTTTTATGCTTTATACTTAGGTATTGTTTGACAATGTCGATGTTTTTATAACTAATGGCAAATAAATTATTATTATATTATTTGTTCATCATTTTCAAATTGGTACATGTATACACATTTGTCAAATAAAGAACTTATCTGTGAATATGACGGTCATACAAAAAAAAATAAGAAAAAAGTTAAAGTTAAATATTAAACGGTAAATTTATATTTAAAAAAGTAAAATTCGTTTTACAATTACCAAATTGAAGTTACTGTTCGCTGTAATGATAATAACCACGTTTTTTTTTTAAAAAAATGTTCTAAAGATGTAGATTCTCTGAATTATAAAAAAGATATTGATATGAGTTGTATTTCCATTAATTTAATATGTCGTTAGTTATCTAAACTATGTTAACCTTAAAAAATGCGACATCATTTGTAAAACATTTTGTACAATGCTGTTGCTCGGAATTCGAAAACGATTCTAGAATAGATATTTTAGATAAGAGAATACCCCGATTTGAAGTATTTCAGACAATATCCGATAGTAGATAATAATAACGATGATATTTATCGAGAAAATAAATCACAATTTAGCAATCGCGTCTGCATATTTAACTTGCGTTGGATAGAATAGTAATCGCAAATATGTGTACGATAGCATTCGTATCAATTCATTTTCAGCTCTCATATATTTAACAATTACCACAATCTAACACGCTTGGTAAAAAGAAAACAATGTTAACACAAGAGTAAAGCACTATAATAATCAATTATAGTCATGGTAATGGTGTATAGACATCTACTACTTTTTACGAAACAATTTTTATAACTTACGGAATGCAGCTGCTTATTGAAACACCTGCTTGCGCTGCCAGTATTTTTTATTTTGCTGCAGACTAGATATTTTTCTCTATTGATCAGCCTATTTGTCTTGCACGCGTATAGCGTAACCAATTGCATATAATTGTGGCGAGGAAATGTAAGTATATAAATATTACAGTTACCTTATTAATTTAATTATGGCTTATATCTCGCATATTTTGCGCTCTTAGACAATTTTGCAGAACCAAAGAAGATATAAGCGATAAAATCTGCTGTTTACCTCATCAATCCGTTTCTTTCTTTTAGTAACTTGAACTCAACATCAATAACAGGATGCATTGGGAAGTATTAACCAATCTAATCGTGTGGAAATTATCATTGAGTGAATTTAATCCGACTTAAACACGCTTATAGGCGCGTTTCTAACAGAAAACTCTTTCTTTTTTTTTCTTTCGACCTATTTTGCTACCAGTAGCATCTTGTGTGCGATTGCATTCCACGCGAAATAGCCGATAAAACTGCAGGATCTACGACCATTGCGCTTTTTAAAACATTCTTTGGCGCTGATAGCAAAGAATATCCAGTGAGTTTGGTTAATTTACACTGATTCAATCGCCGTTGTTCGACTAAGTTACATGATTGAATTACTTGCGAAGCAGCGTTAATATACAATATTTAAGCGAACGGACATATAGCTAGGTTTATCCGAAAGTACGAGAAGGCAGATCAAAGGACAAAGTTGCGATAATGTTTTCATTTTTACGGTTTCGTGCCTGTTTTACACGGCATCGTCTGTGTCTAGGCGATATCTTGTGATCTAAATGTGATCGCAAGGAGCTGGAAGATGCTTCTATGTCAAATTAATGATGCAATTGAGAAGAAAACAAGAACTCACTATGGTAATAGAATCGTCATTGCGTTAATAATGTTATAACAATGATGTAATTATAACTGATTTAAGTATCATTTCACTACTGTTGATAAAGTGGTAATTACTGCTATCATATACTAAAACATAATGTAGTCCAGGAATAGCAAAATTCTTGTTGCAATACAAGGGCGCAAAGCAACATTATTGAACTTGAGAGGCACATTTCATAATATTGCCTTTTATATTAAGAACTTGTAGCTTAAATATTATACTGTTCTAATAGAGCAAATTCGATCTTTAGAAAACGGATATTCAAAGTTTGTGCGACAGTATTACTAATATCTGTGAACTGTGAAGTAATTTTAGTACCTATTAGAATTTCTATTATTTTTAGTTTAAAACTGTTTGTTTCAATTATGAAATTAAAGAAAAAACATTTGCTATTATATTACAGTTTGGCAAAATATGTTATAATAGCAGGGTTTCTATAAAAAAAAATGTATAAATTATTTCTTAAACTTTTATATAAAACAAGAGAAAGTTAACAACAGAATTCCAGGTATCCTTCATTATAACAATACTGTGCTGGAGAATTCACAGAACTTAGTTGATACTTTTGCCCAATTATTTTCTGAAACACATATGGATGGTACTGAATCACATGCACCAACGATCCAATTTTATCTGCTTCGTGCGACATCTCAACTGTCAAATAAGGTCTGTTTCAGACGAGGCAGTTTAGTTGATTCAATTAAGTTGCCTGATTTACTGTCAACTAGTTGATTGTCATTTAAGACCTATTGAAGCCGCCGAAGCGGACAAGTTGACTCCGTGTGAAAGGGTTTCTATCTCTACCTACGCTTCTTGACAACCGTCCGTTCAACTAGTGGAATCAACTAATCGCGAAGACATCAAAGAGGTGGAGGAGTTATGGTACGGGGAGCAATTTCGTATTGTCGATGATGTTGTGTTTATTGAAGGCTCATTAAATGCTTAGATATTTGGACTTATTAGAAAACGAAAAACCAAAAATTGAAGACAAAATCGGTAGGCAAGATTTCATTTTTCAGCAGGACAATGCGCCCTCACACACAGTGCTCGCGTTGTGAAACAATGGTTTGTTGATTCAGACATAGCACAATTATCCTGGCCAGCGTTATCACCAGACCTGAACATTATAGAAAATAGTATATGGTGTCCCAGAGGATTAGTGTGTGTAATTGAAAATTAAATTAAAAGCGAAAAATTCGTATTCCAATCCTGTTTTATTTTAAATATCGTATTGCGACATGTTTCGATCCTAATTAACCATCTATAAGAGGAGAAGATTTTTTTTTATGTCAAAATTAGAAAGTGATTTTATTATTAAAACTGAAAAGAAAAAAGATTTTTTGAAAATTTTTACAATTGAAGAAGTTTTTAGTTTAAATTTAAAGTTCATACATTGATATTAAAATTGAAAATTCGAAATCTTAAGGTCTTTAAGATATTAATCTTAAATTTACAGGAACACAATTTTTTAATGGTTAATACTTACTAAACGTCAATATTCGTTATATAAAATGATGCGGCGTAAATAAGTATATATTTTAAACCCCTTATTTTAAACTTAATTTTAAATCAAAATTACTTCGAATTTAATAATAATTATTACAAAATATTAGATGGTTTACTGTTGAGTAGTACCATATCTGGTTTGATATCAAACATTTATTTAGACAATATTGAACAAAATCATATAATGAACATTTTTAATGTTCATGGCTTTTTAACCCATTTTCAGAAAACATAAAAACTATGGTTGAGATACGTTGACGATATATTTTGTTTATGGAGTGGTAACATTGATGATATTATCAGTTTCCCATCATATTTAAATAACGTACACAGCAAGTTACAACTTAAAACACTTTAAAACAATAACAGTTTAAATTTCTTAGATATACAAATTAATAGGAAAGATACATTTGAATACAGCATATACAGGAAACCAACCACAACTAATAATATCATACTAATAGCAACTAGATTATAACATAAAACCACTTTTTACAATTTTAACTACTATAATGTAAAACACATTAACGTCGTTAATTGTTATAATGAAAGCGATATTACAACACAGAATGTCATTAAGAGCATGTTTCTAAGAAGAATGTTTTCCAATACTGGCATATGGTTGTCGCTTAAAGCTAGATACCTTTATGGCAGTAGTAGTTAGTACCTTAGTGTTGCACAATATAGCCATAAATGTGGGTGAAGAGGAAATCAAGGAAGAAAAATTAAATCAAGAAATTTTAAAAGGACAGCTTCATGAGATTAATTATGACGCTGTTGATGGTGTACCTGCTGCAACACAGGCATTACTAATTAATGATTATTTCAACAATTTGTCATTCATTGCTAGAAATTAATTTTTGAACATTTTTTTTTTTGTATTTGTTTTCCTTGGCTTTTGTATAAACGAAATACATTTTATTTACTCTAAATGCATTATCACACTTGCATCTTTTTTTTTAATCATTTACCCTTTTAGGAACTCGACACTTAACGGTAAAAAACGTTTTATCTTTGATTTTTTTAAAAGAAATATTGTGTATGTAATTAACCATTTATTCATCAAAAAAAAAGTAACAACATATATAAAGAAATGATGGCAATAATAAAATAATTCTAATAAGTAATAGCGGAGGTCAAATAAAGTATCAAAAATTGGAGCATTTGCAGAACAAACAAATAAAAGAATTCCATAATGAAAAAAAAAAAACTGCATTCACATATTAATTTCCATTTTAAAAGCTATTCAACTTTTTTTATTTCAATATCTAATTCTGTAGCAATTTTCTTCAACTTAAATTTCAATAACTTTCAAATGCCGCTTAAAATCGCGCATTTGCATAGTAACAATTTTCATTATGATAGAACAGTGTTCCCAATATAAATATAATTTTTGACTAAAAACTAAACTTAAGGCACTACCAACCTACATATATCTCTGCCACAAACTTTTTAATTAACTAATCATTAATTAAATTTGTTCGGTGCAATCCTATTCATATTTAATTCGCAATTAAATTTAATTTTTGATTACTTAATTAAAATGTTTTTCACAAACGGTGCAAACGGCCGTAAAACGTATTGACAATCATTATACTCATTTACCCAGATCCTTCCTAATTTTCAAAATTAAAATTGTCACACTCAGTATATTCCATATCATAAACTCTATATTATATTTTATTTTCAAAGTCAATATTTATAACAAACAGATACATACTGCTATGGATTGGCAACCCATGTTTGCTAAGTGTATTTTAAGTTGCATATTTTGATTTGTTTACCTTCTTCTGAGCTGAGTCTATTTACCGAGAATTTTTCACAATTAGAGTTTTAGTTTGTATAAATTTAGTTAAAGAGTTGATTGTATGATTTATATAATTAAGTGTTAAGTTTTTTTAAATTAATTCCATTCATTTAGTTGTATAGTGTTCCCTAGTTAGAGTTAATGCGGATTCTATTAGATTTTGTCGTTGAGTTGTTTACGACTGCATTGTAAGATTTTGTGAGAGGGATTTTCGTAAGAAAAACGATTGAAGAGTTTTGTCAAGGAGTTCCTTGTTCGACTATTGACGTGAGTAGATGTATTTTTCAATAATTGTTTGCCATGTTGTAATTCATTTAATTTTGAAATTTAAGTTCTGTAAAAATTTAGCCATCAAGGAATTCTAATTATAATAATTGTTAATATATTGACGTGTACACGTAATAGATATAGGATCAATTATTATTTTTGTTGGGGAAGATATTTTTTGTTTTTCTCTCATTATAGTTTAAAGAGTTAATTTTTCGTTTTTCAATTTTGCTGATTCATTTTTAATTATCAATTACCTCGGTTGTGTGAGTGGAAGCATTGTTCTTGCTTTTAGTTTGTTTTTAGTAATTTTCTAGTAATTATTCACACTTAGTTTATTTTAATTTTTGAAACCATGTGGTTTGAATTTGAAATATTTAGGATAATCTTCCTGAATAAACAGAACGTTTGCTTTGCATAGGAAATAGCATTGTCCTATTTTCATTTAGAATCAAGTTTTTATTTTAGGCCAGAACCTTCAGTTCACGGTTTTTTTTCTGCACAAGTTGTAATTAAACCCGTTGAAAAAAATAAATTTGATTGTTAATTAGCTTCTCTGGGTTGAAAATTCTGTTCTTTTATTTTATATTAAACCTTTTCAATTTTTGGGGTAATTAAGAAAGTCAGATTTCATTCACTCACAATTTACTTTTCGTGGTTTGATTCAAGCTTTAATTCGCGAGGGTAACTCTGAGGTTAATAGTTCTTTTGCGCCCTTTAAAAAAATTATCCGTTGAGCTAGCTAATTTGATTTTCTTTTTCATTTTAAAATTCATTAGGCATTTTCATTTAATTCAATCAGTTACACAGCAATACGTACACATCCAATACATACATATATTACTAAAAATTAGTATTTACACATATACGTTTAAAACCGCACAAAAATTTGTTGCGTTCATTTGTGTTTTGATAGCTGTGATAGTTTTCACATACATTTTAATGTGTTATTGTGGTTTCGTCTGTATTTTCATTAGTAATTAATTAGTAACTGTTATTTACGACGCATCATTTTATACAAACGAGTATTGAGGTTTAGTAAGTATTAACCAATCAAAAGATTTTGTTCCTGTAAATTTAAGAGTAATATTTTAAAGATTTTAAGATTTTGAATTTTAATTTCATTTTATGAACTTTAAATTTAAACTAAAAACACCTTCAATTGTAAAAATTTTCAAAAAAATCATTTTTTTTCAATTTTAATAGTAAAATCAATTTATAATTTTGACATAAAAAAAATCTTTTCATCTTATAGTTGGCCGATGATGGTTAATTAGGATCGACACATGTCGCAATAAGATATTTAAAATAAAACAGGATTGGAATACGAATTTTTCGCTTTTAATTTAATTTTTCAATTATGGAAAATGTTTGGGGTTGGTTGTCACGTAAAATTTGTATCAACGGACGACAATTTCAAAACCAAACCCAACTAAAGAAAGCAATTTTAGAAGCTTGGCAAACAATTCCAGCAGATTACGCACAAAATTTGCATAAATTATTACCAAATAGACTTTTTAAAGTGATTAATAAAAATGGTAGCCGTACTCATTCCTAAACCATTTCCTGCGAGAGCTTTTCGTATTTAATAACGCGCGTTCAATTAAGTGTTGCACTACTTTTTTTCTTAATATTTTTCCTATATTTTTTCAAGTATTTTAAAAAATTACGTGAATAATCTTGTAACTTAATACAACTACCAAAAATTAAAAAAAGTACTTTATTTCTTCCCTTATAGATATTGCGCTTAATCAAGTGACGCGGAGTGTATGTGGATGTACGTTGTATTCTCACTTTACCTATAACATAAATATTATAATATCACAAATACAAACTTAACAGAAAAAAAAACAGATATTAAATATGTTTTTCACCATAACTCAAATCGACATTCTTTTTTTGATTCAAAACTTAAGGATTTTTGAACAGGCGCGCGTTTGAATGCCATCGGCTTATGCAAGTAGGAGGTTTTTGGGGTACTTACGTGTAAAACACTTGGCAATTGTAAAAATCAAATAGGAAAATAGGAGTGTGGATAACGTCATTAATTTTGTCGGGAAGTGTACTACATTTAATTGTCAAGTGATCCAATTTTAAAGTTGCAGTTATATACCTAAGTACGGAAGAAAATCAATAATAATAAAACTAGTTGTTTATTACAGAAAACATGATTCTAAGAATGCATTGTTATTCATTATTTATCCTATTTCTATTTAGTTATTCTGCTTAAAATGGCGAAGTTTATTTACTGGAGCAAACCTTCAATACTTATTCAAATGCACCTACGTTAAGGAATACATGAAAAACCGCTGTCAATCAAAACTGTTTTTAAAACATTCTTTTAAGCGCCAGACGAATACGTTCTGATTGTATTGGGAATTTATTGGCAGTATCTTAATAACACGAATCAGAAAAGAACACATTAATAATACAATTTTCATTTGCCTATTCCGTTTCAGTAATCTACGCTATTATATATAAAAGCAACTTCAGCTTCTTGATTGATCGATACTGGCAATTAAAAATCAATCAAATCCAAGACATAGATGGGTGATATTAGTGGAGGTCCATTCAAATTGGAAAATTAGAACGGATACGTTATAGATAATACATGGACCATTTGTTCGAAGAAAGTGATGCCCTATTATCTATTGATGAAGCAATAGAATCAGTTCTGTGAAATGGATCAAAAGAATCTAAGCATTATTGTTTTACGAGTTAGAATGTATATAGATTTTTAGATCAATCTATGTAGGATTAATTACTAAGGTTTTATACACCGTGAACGATGATGTATTGGACTGCATCGTAATTTGTAACATATAGAAACATGCATGAAGAATATTTACTAAATGACGATTACAGAATAAGATTTAACGAAGAGTACTATACCTAGAAGAGATATCTCCTAGATTCCCGAATATGGCACCGCTTCAAGGCTGTCAATACATAAAAATATGTTGTTTTCATAGAGGCATTATTTCAGGGAAGAACATATAACTCAATATACAGTCATCTACCATAATAAATACCTAATGTATTTACATAAGTTCATGTTTTTGTTATTCTCAACATCAATGTCTATGGGCTTTAATTATAAATTATATTCTACACGGATTAAATACATATATAAATTTAAAAAAAAAGTTTTTTAGTTTTATTTTTGGCAAATGTAACATCATTTAATTTTAACCGTGTTTGTATTTTGTTGAACTCATGTTTAATTATTCATAATAACAATTATTAATTAATAAACCAGTCTTATCTTTCAATTGCATTTGCTAATTGGTCAAGTAACTAAACATTTAAAACACTGAATTTAGTCATTTTAACTTTACTAAACGAGTCGCTAAATATGATCCTTTACATAGATGCAAACGATAACAGGTAATTACATAGTAAAATTGCAATGTGATACAGAATACCTATTAAGCAGATGACATATAAATTAATCAGGTCAATTTTTGATACGAAATAGGGCTGATTGCCTGACTCAGGCAATAGTCCGTACTAGTATTTTGAGTTCATATTTCTTGACATTGCTCTATTGCAATTTTTTGCAAACCATTTGGATTCATATGTTCGTCATTCTGATGTAAATATCCTGTTGTGCCAATTTGCAGATCAATCGAGATAACCCCAAACGGAGAAAAGAAAAGTGTTTATTCTTATACCTATTGTGCCGTGATTTATCACAACTGAAGATAATTATAGTGACAGTGACAACGACCTGTTGTAGATACTAGGAAATTGTAGTAGATCCTCAATGCTCTGATAATTCCAACTTTGTTGTGAATAGGACACCATAAAAATACCAAAGCATTTTGCTACAACTCTAATGAAAGCTGCCACAAACGTATCAGACATTCATTAACACTATACGTGTTAACACGGTATACGTTACTACTAATTTAAGTAAATTTATGGAAAACCCTGTCATGTTTTCTAATAACATTAGAGCAGTATAATCGTTACAGTCTGCAACAAAACATAATACAAGCAAACGTAATTGTCTTATTGTAAGAAAATTTATACAAGCAACAATGTTGTGAATAACCATCATATGATACTCACCTAAAGTTTTTCTATAAATCCGTTTAGACATATACCAATGCGCTTCTTTTTTCAATTGCTCCAACAGTTTAAAGAAAAATAATTTTAAAACAGCTCTCTATTTTATTAGTCAAAAACACTTTTTATGTTGTTTAAGCAATTCTATCAAAAGTTTGAACAGTGACAAAACACACCATTTGTTGTGCTAACAAATATCTCAATAGTTGCGTTAGTTTCTAAGATTAGACAAAAACCATTATATTTTCTTAGACTACCTACCTTTATTATGTTTGTCGAGAAAGCATATTTGACGTGTAAAATCCTTATCAAGTGCTTTCATAGATATCATTTTGCCTGGCTAACATCAATTTACACGAGCGCCAAGGCAAGGTGGACCTATGAACTGATCCCGAGTATAGACCCCTGGCGGCAGAAGGACGTTGAGATCGACTACTACGTGACGCAGGCTCTATCCGGACACGGTTGTTGTATGTAGGCTGCCCCTGCAGCGAAGTAATGCGAGAGTTGGGGTGGTTTTAGTTAGTTAGAGCTCTAGAGAGTTTTGGAATCCCACACTACTAGGGAAGGGCAAAACCGGTACCTAGTGCCTAAAAGGTTTCCACCCAAAAAAAAAGTGAGACAATACCAATCTGCACATTTTTCGCGAAGAGCACACACAATCTCCTTAGACAATTAACTTATGGGCCGGAATTCTTGGAGACAAAATTATTGGATCGGACCAATATTTGCATTTATGAAAAAAAATGTTACTGGTGGAATGTATTTAAATCTATTAGAAACTGTGAATAACTGAATCTTTAGAAAACCAAACTGATGGAAATTTGTTGCTGGATGAAGAAAGCCTATTTCTTCAACAGGGCGAAGCCCTCCACATTATGCCCTGGCAATACGAAATTGCCTTCATCACAGATTGCCTGACAAATGGATCGGAAGAAGGTAAAGAGTGTAGAATGGCCAGCGAGATCATTAGACTTTCCGCCCTTTTCTATGGGGGCATCTAAAGACGTAGAAAAGTAGAGGTGTGTGAGCGGATTACCCAAGAGACGTTTCTGCGGGAGTTCGAGCAGCGGCTTTACCATTGCCTTACCAATAATGAGGAGCATTTGAAAACTTGTTGAATTAAGTACAACTTCATTCTGACGCTGATAAAATAATATTCACTGAAATCTCGACTTTTAATTTTTAAACTTTAAAAGAGTATAACTTGGAATAAATGATCCGATTTAAAAAAAAAATAAAGTGCCAAAAGATTGCTAACAACAAGACCTTTTCAATAACATATCACTCAACGCAGAAAGGGGCTTTGAGTGATACGTCGATTTGAACTTTTCAATATGATTTTCACCCCCGATTAGGGGTTGAAACAACGGGGTCGCGAATATATATGAAATGTGTCACCCTGTAGATCAAAATTTACCTGTTTTCTTGTTACTTTCAATTCAAGGTGTTTTAAAAGTTGTTCCGGGTGGCTAGTTTTGAGTTGTTATAAATATAAATACAAAACTACTTTTGTAATTATAACAACGGCATCTTTCTCTATGCGGTGATTCCCTATAGTAGCTATCTGAACATAGTTTTGAAACCTGACGCCATACTCATCAACCTCTCTGCGCCCTGTTTAACATACACACATAAAAAGGATTTCTTCAGTTAAGTAAATATATTTCTTTAAAAAGTTTTACTTCTTTCAAATATATCTGTATTTGAAATAAGAAATTATTCCTGTATAGACACAAATATTTTATTTGGTTGTAATCCATAATATTCTTGGTTATAAGGCTTGTTTTAAGAAAAATATATTTTCTCCAACAAACAAATTTTTCCATCTAAGAAATAAAAAGAGGCAACGAAAGAGTGGATCAGATATTTGAATTAAGAAAATAAATTCTTTTATTAAAGATTTTAATATTTGAGGTAAATCTTATAAGGGCTTATGTTAAGGTGAAAATTCGTTTTAAAATATATAATTTGGCTACGTGACACTCGAACGCTTACCAATAATGCAGTAGTTGTATGGATGCATCGAAGATAGAAATGTGAATTTCGGTGGTGCTAAATACGTTAAATTGTATATATAATAGTAGGAAGTCGAAGTAATTCAAGGTTTAACTGCTTTATAAATTAATAAATAAATAATTATAATTATGTTGTTTAATTGAGGTGAAACATAAAAACAGCATGGTCCTACATTCGAATGCTTAGTTGCACTAACAAGTAAAAATATACCAACTATTATACCACATCTTCTTATCTGCCATTTATTGTGAAGTATATGTATTCATTGTAAAATAATGTATCTCTTCAGTTACCGAATATTTTGAAATATTAATAAAGGAGCAACAAGTGACTGCCGATATGCAGAAGAACAGTTGAAGATTAAAGTCTAATTAAAGGATCTAGAAAATTCGACTGCACGTTGCGGAAAATTATAAAATGTATAGTCTCTTTGTGAGGTGTGTGCTATAGTGCTGTAATACGTTTTTTTTCTATAACGCCAAAATTATAAGTAAAAAATAAATTTATGTTCCGAATAACTTTTTTTTTAATATAAATGATGTTATAATAGTGGTAACATTATTATTATTATGGTAACTAAAAATATGTAAAAACAATCTGAAAAGAAGACTTTCACTTGAACTAAATATATTTTGAAAGAAGATTGTGATTCTATTTACAAAACTGCTATATTTTCTAAAATTGTTTTTTATATATAAAAAATTTACTATTAATACCAAATAGAATACTAGATAGAGATATATATCTAGTATTCAGTTTGATGTTAGTGGCAGGTTTTATATACATATAAAAAAACTCGTATTTTGGTAACGTAACGTTTCGGCTATGTGTTTTAGCCTTCTTCAGACGTTATTAACTCATTAGGTGTTAAACAATGTATGACACTTTACTATCTGCATTACTGTATAACTCGACAAGATATAAAACACATTTTAAAATTATTTAAAAAATGGACAAACACAATTAAAATATTATAACATGTTTAAAAGATGTATATCATTATTTGAGGTCTCAAACGTACTAGTACATCTTTTAAACATGTTATAATATTTTAATTGTGTTTGTCCATTTTTTAAATAATTTTAAAATGTGTTTTATATCTTGTCGAGTTATACAGTAATGCAGATAGTAAAGTGCCATACATTGTTTAACAGCTAATGAGTTAATAACGTCTGAAGAAGGCTAAAACACATAGCCGAAACGTTACGTTACCAAAATACGAGTTTTACTTACATTTTATCCCAAAATTCTGCCTTAAAGCAGTAATAAATCTACATATTATAGTGGAATACATCCTCAGTCCTCACTGAATTTCCTTTATTTCATATAAAAAAATATATTTTAGAAACAGTAGTATTGTTGTGAATAAAACTACAATCTTCTTTTAAAATAACAAATATTTAGTTCAAGTAAAAGTCTTCTTTTCCCAACCAAAGGTAATCTCTTGAATTAAAAGTGTATTTTTTCTTTAGAGTAAAATTCAAATTTCTTTGCAACAAAATAAATCTTCATTCAATGAAAAATATTCTTGTACTAAGATGTCTACATACCTAGGCTGAGACTGCAATGTTTTAACTAATAGTAAGATTTATTTAATTCAATGAACGATTTTTTTGGATTAAAATATTTTTTTCTTAAAAAATAAATAAACATTATTTTTGTTCCAAGAATATATTATTTGCGTATATACGAAACAATGATATTCTTAACTTAAGTAAAATTTCTTTAAATTGAACATTTCTTTTTATGTGTGTATGATTCTTAAGATGCTATATCGTATAGAAGCTCCATATTTTGATGTATACTCTTCAAAAAGACTGACTTGTTATAGGGCTTTAAAAAGATCAATTAGCCACTTGCAGTTAAAATATAGCAGTTGTTGAAAGAAGATTCTGATGGTGAACCCGGTTAATACTTTTTAAGAAAAAATGGGGTTGCGTCATTCGGGTTAATTTTTTTGTCGTTAGATACATTATTATCTAAGCCAGCTAAAGTTTATTACATCCACACAATATACCATAATAGATACAAAAATTGAACCCATTTATAGGTACTCCAATATATTTCTAAAATATAAAAAATAGCTGCATATAAAAACAGCCATTAAACCAGAAATATCTCGCGATGAAAAGAGTTACGTTCCATTAAACTCGAAACACGATTACCTAAACGACTCTTGTACAATAGCCGCGAGAGAACCACCGCGTAAGTGAGTACGGCATTCCGGTAGCAAGGCGGTAGTAACAAAAAAAAATAAATTGGCCGCAGAAAGGACATTCGAAGGCGCTGAATGAAAAATAAATCACGCCTATTTAAAAATCTCATCTGCTCGGCGTACAGTCAATTATTGCACCAATGTACTACGTGGAATACAACGGGAAAGGATCGCTCGCAGGAGTGCCTCGCATTCGGTAGCGCAAATTGACAGCCAATTTGAATATCTTATACACACATACGTATATTTATAAAATATTGCCCTCTATTCGCGTTGAAAACACCGCTCTCTGAAGCCGAACTGAAAAGTAAGCGGTGCTCGTCTTAATTCGTCTCTCCACTCGTCCGACTAATTTATGCCCTACTTTACGATTTTCTCATCGTCGCAGTCTTGAGCCGCGTTTCTCATGCTGTCAAGATTATTGCTTGTTTCAGTTTTTTCCGTCTTATTTGAATTTTGATAGACGTTAAGTAATTTTATTCAAATAAGGTTTTTAATTTGATTTATTAAAATTGTGTCATCGGAACTTTTTTGCTGTGGGAGCTTTTTTTTTCGTGAACAGGAAACAATTTGTTCCTTTAAATTAGGATGCAATTAATTAAACGTAAATGATGTGACAGGTGCTATTGCAGATATATCTACCTTAATGTGCGAAATATTGCCATAAAATTTTTAAATATTCGAATATCTAAGTTATTGCAATCAATTTGCATAAAAGCTACATAAAAATTATTTTCGATAAATATCATCAAATATATATAGATTCAAAATGTGGCTCATAGGGCAATAAAACTTATATATGTTACTGTGATTTCTTATAACGAATTGCTCAGCTAATATTTTACTAAATAATAAATATAAACTTTTATTCTTTAATTTGCCTTTTATTTACAGATATATAATATCTTTCTTATTTTAATGGGTATTATAATCCTTACACCTTATCTTAAACACTCATTATGACAAAGTTACGAGAGTCCTTAGTCTTTCTAAATTTACTGTAGAAAACTTGATATAAATATTTATATTTATGCTGATACTCGTTGTAGTTACCTTAAGTGACGTCTTTTCTCCCCTAATTATAATTAACAATTATAGATACATAATATCTTTCTTATTTTAATGGGTATTGTAATCCTTATACCTTATCTTAAACACTCATTATGAGAAAGTTACAAGGGTCTTTAGTCTTTCTAAATTTACTGTAGAAAACTTGACATAAATATTTATATTTATGCTGATACTCGTTGTAGTTTCCTTAAGTGTCGTCTTTTCTCCCTTAACTATAATTAACAATTAAGGATTCATACAAACGTGAAAAGAAGTAAATTTTAAAAATCCAATAAACCACAACTTTTGACCGTCGTCAACCGCCGTGTTGAGAATGGGTTTTGCTATATTTATTGGACCTTTAATTAAAGTTTATAACCATTTTCAGGTGTAGAAACCTGCGGAGCACGTTTTTGTTTACGTTTGTTTATTGGATCAACCTAAGTGAAAGATATCAATAAAATGTACTGTTGATGTTTTCTTCTTTATGTTGAATTAGTTGTATGTAACATCAGAAACTTAAAAAAAATCATTTGCCTATTTAAGTTGTGCACATTATTATTATTTTTTAATTAATATAAAAATTTGCTATTATTTATCTTGATTAACATGAACATCTACATCTTAGAAACCTGTAGAAAATAAACTATCGAGATCTTTAATGACAATTAGTTTTTTCCGCATTTCCCCAGTTCTGGACCAGTCTGCGCCTTTGTCAGGGTAAAGAGCTCCTTTCAAGCTTAAGAAAAGGTAGGTCACTCCAGAGAAACTTTGCTACAATGAACAATTTATATTGGAATTTCTCTTCACTTTCTGAGAGAATTCGAAAGTATGATTTAACTTTTATGAATTGACAAAAATGTAAAACAATTTATGAAGAAGAAATTTTATCAACAATCCCTAAAAACCATTTTTAATTTTAATTTGGTTGTACTTAGCTACGATTAAAGTGGGCATATTAGCAAAAATCTGAATAATATTATCCCTGGTGGTAATTTTTTGAAGATGAACTCCACGTTATTATCATTAACCAACGGACAATTAAAAATTAATTGGCGGAGGAAACCAATAGAATAATCTATTAGAACAGAAAATATATTTAATAATTCATTTAAATTATGTTGTTTATTAGATATGTGAGTTCCAAGGATTTTCATAGCAATGACCGTATTAAGTAAGCTTTTGATTTCTGATTTGAGAAATACTTCAAATATCTATTAGATGATGTTGGATTTTGGTACCAATCAACTATAATAGTATTCGATGATGTAATAATAATCTTGGTATCCAAGAAAGGGAAGCTATTGCTAGTTTCAGTTCTATTGGAATTCTATTCATTGCATTAATTGAAGAAAAAAAAATCTAGAACAACATTGCAAGAGTCAACAGGAACAAAACAAATAACATCATCCACATTTCTATATATATTAATGGCTAAATGAATGGCAGACGTGGTAAAACTTCATCAAAAAAATGATTCAAGATGATTAAAGCTAATATAGGACAAACAAGAGATCCCATATGTGCACCAAACATTTCTTTTAATGGCAATTATTACTTACAAGTATTGGTGCATTGCATGTGCATATATTGCATGCCAATCTCTTAGAGGAGGATTAACCCTCCTAGGATAGGCTAGGTCTTAGCCTATTTAGATGATTTGGATATAAATAGCGTAAATATAGAGCCATCAGAATGTAATGATTGACCTATGAAGATTCTGGTAAGGAAGATGGTGGGAGATTGGTGGACAATCTGTCACTCGAATTTCTAATAAGAAGCCAGAATTCAGAGCAGGATGACGATATAATATAATAGTTTCAATAAACGAGAACAAAAAGTTTACAAAACTGTGACATTGAGCATTTTATTCATGAAAAGGAGCTCAATTATGACAAGCCTATGGTTAGATACTATTGAAAAAAACTCCTCCTATAAGGAGTAGGCTGAGCTGATTTGGCTATAAGATGTGGTCATTTGATTTACTAAGTGATTATCTTGTAAACTTCGACATTTACCAAGGAAATGATACTGTTACAAAGTCGCAATATCGAAAACTTTTTGGCAAAGCTACAGCAAAAAGGAATTAACTTCTATTTTCTTTATAGATTGCCCATAATCAGTATTTATTTACATATTTGCATACAAGATAGCTTAAGTAATTCCTGAGAAAAGTATTTAATTTTTCCACCCTTATGCGAATTTCTTAAATGAGGTATCATCGATTAAGCTAATTTTTCGTATTTACAATATGTGCGATAGTAGTAATCATTTGTTTTAATTTCATTTCTATATTTTTTGAGGCACTTATCAATAACTTATCGGAGTAGAGCTTTTCTGTCAAATTTGAAGGTACGATTGTACTCTAATGTTGCCGCAACATAGTGTGTCCTTGAGTTATACTCCAGGAAATCTACAAACTGACGAAGTTTTATTAGAATTTATGATTTACAGTTCGCAAATTTCCATTGTAAGGTTTAAAGACGAGTTGTCTTATTTCGCAAATATAAAGATTTCCTACTTCGTTTCTTGGCAAAATTCTTCGTGTAAAGGATACTACGGATACAATTATTTTTAATATCGTATGTGTTTCTTCACTATAATATTGCTTTAGTAGTGCCACATAGTAAGTATCAAAAGGAATGAGATATTGCCACACGTACACAGACATTCTAAAATTAACATTTAAACACCATTAAGTACTTAGGTTTATCACTATTATTGTGAGACGTAATCATAGATTTTGTACGTCTAGAAGTTAAAATCTGGAAAATATGAAGGATAACGTGTGTGGTAAACGCAAGACTAGTAATTACATCCAACAGGATGTCTCGCATTAACATTAGTAATTAGTAATTAGCCGATGATAAACCGGCATTAAAACCAGAAATATCTAGCGTACCGCTTTTGAGGCATTCCAATTTTACCGGGATGCCTCCATTCTTTCCTATTCGTGTTCTTTTTGTTCAGACGCTCGGAATCTCTCGCAGAAACACTCGCAGCGTATTTATTCTATACGCTCGGCGGCAGTGGCAATTAACTTAATCTTGCATAACATTACGCGAGCGACTGGCCGGCGCGCGGATAAGATGCGCATTCGCCAAGTGCAACAAGATCAAAGAGAGCACGGAATAAAAACGATCGCCCCGGTAGATTAAAACACGCGGGCAAACATGAATTATTAGCAGGAAATGGGCTCAAACAGATGCACATCCTATGCATGTATGAACATCGCCACGAGTCCTAGTCAGTTTAAACGTGCGCGCACAAATCAAGTGGACTCCGTCATGCAACGGCGGGGTCATGGGCCAGCACTCGCTATACAGGATGATATTATTCCATTACCGAAGGATTTATTCGCAGAGTCAATGTGCCTTCAATAGGAATCCATGCTGCTACCTACATCATCATATTGAATAAGTGACTAAAAATTAACTTTGACTATGCAAAATTGTCAGTGCACTCCCCCAGAAATACGCGATGTAACGCAGGGGGAATTGACAAATGCATTACGTAGAAATGGAAACATGTACACGAAAAGGAGTTTTACGACGGCTATAGGTATAGATACGAAAGTGATAGTTTCCGTATAATAAAGTAGTTCCTAAAGTTGAAAAAAATCGCACACTCGTGCGTTACTATAACAAATGTGTCTGTGCTTGCGTCCAAAAACATCGATTTTACATTAGTGCAAATCGTTCGGAAACATACTAATTTACCTCCTGGTAAAAAAAAAACAAAAGGTTGGCAACACAACATTTCTGTGACTAATTGTAGTTCCTTTGACAGATGACAGGATTATTTTTGGAAATGTCAAAATATTAAGGTAGTACAAGGGTGCGTTCAAAATACACTATGGGTAGTGGAAGAGTGACACTTTTTTGGTTATCTAGCGTTTAATAATCGAGGTACACTTGCCAAGGTAATAATTCATCGCGTTCAACATTAGTAAAGGGTAACGCCGGAGAGTACTCCGGTTACCTTACTCGACAATACGGTGATATGTTTACCCGACATGCGCAGTTTGGCTTGGTCTTTAGGTTTTTGTATACGTTTGTAGTTTGTTTTTGTTTAGATAGGTTAGGTGTTTGGTGTTTAAGTCAGTTTAAGTGTTTAGAAATGTTAAACGATAACGATACGGATTCAGAAATAAACATAATAACATCATCCCATGCCTTAGTTGTTAATGAACAAGGGAATTATATAATTGAAAACAACATCCTTCTTCAGGATAGAAATTGTAAGCAAATTAAAAAGTTTCA
Organism: Protaetia brevitarsis; assembly: GCA_004143645.1. NCBI lineage: Eukaryota > Metazoa > Arthropoda > Insecta > Coleoptera > Scarabaeidae > Protaetia > Protaetia brevitarsis. The sequence goes on from RXPK01000059.1 coordinate 2,831,531, forward strand.
TAATTACTTATCTACTTATTTCATTTTGTTAGTTGGAAGTTTGCTACAGATTCCTTTTAATAATGGAATAAACGAAATATTTGGCTTCACAGCATATGAAGAAATCGAAAGATCCCAAGAAAGTACAAATAAGAAGCAAGTGTGGGCATGAAATGCAACACTGCAATTAATAGAATTAATAAAAAAATACCAAGACAAATTTAAGTCAACAACACACAGAACAGTTTTTCAATATCCACAATTTCTTTCTTCATCGACAAATGACACATTCAAATTTAAACCATACTCGCGAACCAAGTACACTTAGCGTTCAGTAAACGAAGTTACTCTTAGATCATGTGCTTTTACCTTTACCTTACCACTACTCCAAATATACTTTTAAATCTGAACGCACCCCAAGAGTAGATTTAGAGGGGTACGTCTGCTTTATTGAATGATGAAAACTATTAAACGCCCTCTGTTTCTCGCTCCTGTACTAATGTACTTCAATTTCAATTTTTCTGTATGATTACCTCTTTCTGTCTGGCTATTCTCCGCATAGATTACTCACAATTGTGCGCGTATTCTGTGTTTTCTTTATTAACCCCACTTCGACATTTATATGCAATTTGTTAGCGTCGTTTAGCGTTGCGATTTTGTGCACGTTTTATAATTACTTTAAACGTTTTATAACTGTGAAAAGGATATTAAAACATTCAAAATGCCAGGTAATATACTGATTGAACATTAATAATAAGCAGACGTATAATTAAGATTCCCATAAGGTTATGTGCAAATAACCCAATGAGAACAAGTCGGTTACATTTACGTGAATTTAACGTTGTTTCAACCAATACAACGTTCTCATTGAGAAAATGCATTATGGATGCATTTATACCTTTTTAGAGAACCCTTTTGGAGGTATTACAATCTATAGGAAGTGCATATGAATAGCTCCCGCATTTGTTCTGTGAGTTATGAATATTTACATTCACATATCGTAATATAAGCATAATATAAGTAGACATGATTGTATACAAAATTAATTGGATTTCATAGTTATTAAAATATTGCGAGTAGATGGTTGAAAACAACTAGGCCTAGTTCCACACAGATTCCTCGATCTGTGAGGAACTAGAACTAGTTGTTTTCTTTAACATCTACTTGTAATATGCAGTCACACAGAGTCACAACAGATTATATTATTAAAATATCTTTTATATCATCATGCAGCTTTCATGTACAGTGCAATATTTACAGTAGTAGTGAGCGTAATAAATGAAGGAAAAGAAATCTTTCGATTACTTATATTGAGTGATGGGCAAAATCGAATAAATCATTCACAACCCTTATAGTCATCATCACAAAATTATTGTTAAAGGTTGGAAGATGAACGTAACAACCTAAAAAAGAGGTCCGATAAATATAAACGGTAGTCGAAATGAATAACCGAGTAGAACAACAAATTATTATGAAATTATTCAATTACAGATCTTTCGATCGATTTTGCTCATCATTAATTTGTAATAGACATATATCAATATTGGACATTGGTGTTGTTCAATAAAACTGATTGAACTATAATGGCCAGCAGATAGGTGCAGCAGATCTGTCTACAACATGAAAAAATGCTGTACCCTCATCAATAACGTGAAAATGCCTCCTGTAAGTTGAGAGTAGAAGATAAATTTCCAACCTTACAACCTTGAATAAATGTATTATTTTAGGTAAATATGTTATTCATCATGGACCATTTGCGGATCTTCTGGTCAAGTTCGTTTATCCCAGAATCAATTTCAATCAATCACGCCCTCCACAATACTCGCTGCGGACTCCTTTGTTAACTGAAGCTTACAAAAGTATCTAACCATTGGACAAATAAACATTCCGGCGATAACAAGATTTCTGTCCGATGCGGAATATAAGATTTCTTCATATTTTCGTGAGCCTAGTTTTCATAACCGACAAGGCACTAACGTCTTTCATTTTACGATCTAACAACGTCATTAATGCTACACATGCATGGCGCAGAGCGCTCAACCGTGAGTACAACTTTTACTATGCAATGTGCGCCTGTAATTCAAAGTTGTCGTCCTGTAATTGCTTTATTCACTAGTACGCATCCACTCAATCTACTCGGAGCTTAAAATGTATCATTAAATCGGATTGTCAGCTGCTACATTACAGTTTCGCGCGGCTGAAGTTCAATCAACAAGCGCGCTTTCAGTCGGCGTAAATCAAATTGGACACGTAGCGGCTAGTTTTCAAACCGGGAGATGAAGTTTTACTTTCGGTATATTTGCTTAGGAGCTGTACAAACGACGATACCTCATCACTTATGAAAATCTAGACATTTATAATTAGTAAAGATTATAAAAATGATGAAAATGCAAACGAAGATCAAACAAAGTGTAACATCAACAAATAAACGAACAAAAAAGATAATGTCATTCAATATTACGTACGTTTGCCCTGTGAAAATTTTCAAAGACTTTAATTTCGATTGTGATATAATCTTGTTATTAAAATTTTCAAAAATTGTTTAGATATTTTTCGTGCAGTATTTTATTTGGGAGTTGAAGTGGATATGAAACCTACTTTTAATAATTCTTCACAATTTTTGTTGATGTTATAAATTTTGCGTCTTTACAGAAGTGTATAAAAAACACTCTATGTTTATTCTAAGTATTAAGGAAGATATGGCGCTTTCAAATTTCTAATAGATTTCTAGCGTGCCATGGATACGACAGACCTATGGAAAAAATCAGCAGAGTGCCATGATAGCCAAACAAAATAATTCATATTTGCTCTGTCAAATAATAAGAGTCAGTTGAATAAAATTAGTTTTTTGTAGTAAATACATGGATAGTTTTAATTAAACAGTCATTGCGTTTGGATAAAATAATAACAGTATTCTATTCAATAGACAGTGTACATTGTATTAAATACTTATGTATATATAATATTCTTCCATTGCAAAACAATATATTTCCGAGAAAAGATGATGGTAGTAAGTAAGTCACAGGCTATGTTTTTGAAACTGATACGCGCAAACGAACTCTTGGACATAGCAAAAATAACTGAATATTAGTTTCCTAACCTACTGAAACTAAACAAGAAAACAGTTAAGTGATACATTAACGATCTCAAAATAAAACGCTATAGGTAATCGCAGAAAAAGTTCAAATGCTTGCGCACTCACCAATGAAAATATTTATATATTCTTCAAAACCCCATTTTTAATAAGTTCACACATCCCAAGTTCTACAACGAATGGCTGACTCAGTTAGGCATATGATTCATTTATAATATTTTACATATTTAATAAATCTAGGGATGCATATTATATTAAAATGTAGTTACTGAAATGAAGTAAGTACCTAATAGTAATAATACTTACTGCTATTATATGGTGCAAATACAAACACAGATCTACAGAACGTTTTGGCAGAACAAAAATACGACAGGACAATTATCAACCCAACATTATTAACCCCCAGCAACTTCTAAACGTATGACACAATGCGCACGCCTAATATTTTAAGAAATATTTGCTATTAAATCTAAAATCTGAAGTATTTGAATAGAAACAAACCGGTTTTTCCGACAAATATATTTTATTTCAATAATATTTCTTGCTTGACACTAAAAGAATCACGTTGTTTCGTTCAATGCGTTTAAATGTTGTTGTTCAAACAACAAAAAATATTGAGCCAACAAATATATTTTAAAATGATTGCTACCTAAAATAGTTGTTTTAATCAAAAAACAAAAACTCAAGTAAAATGAAATTTTTATTCCAACATTGCGTGTTGTTTGCCTTAAGATATGGCGTATTTGTTTGTCAATTAAAAATTCTTTGAATCAAATAAATAAAATCCAAAATTTCGATGTTTTTTGATATAAAGAATTCCTTTTTCTCAGTGTACCATGAATGCATAGGATTATGTTATAATCTTCATATAGTTAGTTGTGTATTAAAGGCCGAAGCTGTATGCCGCTTTCAACAAAAAATAATTGAATATCCTAAAAAAATATAAATAAACTAGGAAACAAACAAGACAAGTTCAATGTAATTAAAAAGTGAAACTTTAATTATTCAAATTATCATTCCGCATTTGCAATACATTTGTAACATCTTTTTTCTATAGCATTTATGCTATTCGTTATATAAATTAGTGATAATTTATGAAAAGCGTTAGCTACATTGCAACAGTGTTGCAAGTACGTTTGTAAACCTACTTTAACACAAAAACAAATCCAATGGCGTTAAATCTGCAGATCTTGCTGGCTATCCTATGGGTCCATAAGCACCAATCCATTTATTTGGGAAACTGTGATCTAAATAATTTCTGGTATCGTGGGAATTGTGTACAGATGCACTAGCCTAACTTGAAATAAATTTGAATCCGTTCACTATATGGAACGGCATCTAGAAATTCTATTAAATGAGCATTACACAATTCAGTGTATCGTCTAGCTGTCAAATTACCATCATATATAAAATAATAAATCCGGCAACCTTTTAACAAGCATCCAATATTAAAGTTAAATCGTCCTTGCCTCCGAATAGGTCTACTTATATGGAGATTTGTGTCACTCCAATGGTGGTTATTACTCCTATTAAATAACCCATCGCTAGTAACGTGAGCTTCATCGCTCCATATTATACAGTTTTAAAATTAGGATTTTGTTGAGACATTCGTATACACCACCAACAAAAATTGAAACTTCTTTCCTAATCGTTGGGATAGAGAAAATCATTAATTCCAATTCTGCAGAGATCATATTTATTTTCTTTAAAATCCGAACACTGCTGGTTTTGATACTCTTACAGAATTTCGATTTCAGTGAAAGAATTGTTTGGGAAGCCTTTCACATATTTCAAAACAGGATATTTCCTTTTGCCTCGTATTAGCCTTCATATATTTTTTAAGCAGTGGCGCTTCCCTTAAAGAGCCACGGTGCTATGGTCCCACTATTGCAATCACAAATTAAAAAAAACTTTTATTTTTCTGTAAAAAATACGACAACTACACGTACACACACACATTTAAGTATAGAACGAACGTTTGCTATCCTATGATTTTATGTGTCGAAATACAGCTATTTAGACAAGCGACCAGTAGGGAGGCCACATCCAGATTGGCTCCGATTTCAGACGGTTGTAGGTCCCTGCGGAGAAGCTAGTAGAAGAGGGGGTGGCCGGACTATACGCAAAATTGCCAGTGAGATGGGGCCAGCCGTATCTTGGCCCGTTTGCCCATCGATTGGATTGATGAATCACGCGGTAGTTTAGTGATGGTGATTCTAAGCATATGCATTTCCAGAACCGTCATCAGTATATGTCAGTGCTCGGCGCTGTAGGGCAAGGGTGTCTAGTACTATCACGGTAGAGAAATCTAAGCAAGCGCATGAGTAGACGGCAGTCGAAGATTGTTTATTAAAGTAGAAAAAATTGTGTAGATGGGCGTCGCACTATGAATTGCGCTTTAGACACTTCTCCGTAAATAAAGATTCCGTTTAAGAATGTTTAATATTTATTAATTATAGTAGTAAAAGTCTAGTATTATTCTACGATGACACCGCGCGCAATTAATAACTATAGTATTTCAAAATGAGCTACCATTCATGTCTTTCTTACGGTAAAATATGAAAATAAAATAAGAAATATAATAAGGAGGTTATTCCTTAAAAATAACCTCATAATAGTGTTTTAAGTAAAGAACAAGCCATTTGCTTAAGTAAACAACCAAAAAAATAGAAATATATTTTCCCATTCCTCCTAAGAAATACATCCGTTACCTTAGAATATCCATATGTTTTACTCCACGATCTACGCTCTTAAATAATCATGTGGTTATAAATTTGTCTAATATTAATTTTATTTTTTGTGTATTATTTAAGTTAGCAATAAAACGAGGTAGTAAATTTGCTGCAGGCTGAGCTAAACTGATTCAAAACTTATAAAATTAATTAAACAGGTGGAAGCGGAAAGGGGGAGGGAGTTAGCCCGAGATTGGCCCCACCACTGAATATTATCACGAGCCATTTTTCTTAAAAAATCAATGATTTTTTAATTAATCTCCAAACTTTTGAAAATACGAGCATTAAGGGATTTATTCCCTAAAGAAATCACAATAGCGTTTTAAGTAAAAACAAGCCATTTGCTTAAGGTAAACAACCAAAGGAAATAAAAATTGTGTTTCCCATTCTTTTGTAAAGAAATGCCTTCGCTTACCCCTATAATATCCATTATATTTTACTCGATGATCTAGGCTTAAATAACTCATGTGGCTTATAAATTTGTTCTACATTAAATTTTTGTGTCGTTATTAAATAAAGGTGGAAGCCGAGAGGGAGCTGGTCCGAGATTTGGCGCACCACTGAATATTGTCACGATCCGATTTTTCTAATAATCTATGATTCTTTAGTTATTCTGACAACATTGGAAATACGAGCATTTGGTAAATTGCCTTTCGAGATATCTCACAATCAGAAAATCATGACTTAAAGCTCTCACAGTGCCCTTTCCACTTTCAATACTATTCTTGCAACCATGTCATACCTTCACGATTGGTAAACTCACCATTTTTTAAAAACAAAAATGCAATAACAGTATAAGAAAACTCAGAAAACTAGAATGCTTTGGTTTATCGATCAAGCTGGATGACAAGCTTGATCGATTTGCTTAGGACTTACTTATTGATAGATTCAGTTTTGTAACAATATCGCGGATCACCAGTCTTTTCTACTATTTAAAATTCAAGTGGGGTACTGTGGCTCTGTGTTTGTGTTGTTTGTTTTATTAATGATGTTACGGATTTGCGTTTCGTTGCGAATGCTTACTCTTTTGCAGATGAATCTTAAGATCTTTCGATCTATTACATCTATCGAGGACTGTGAGAGTTTTGCAGAGAGATCTTGAATGCTGTCAACACCGTGGAGTAAATTGAATATCTTAATCTGAATATTAATAAGTGACAAGTTGTATCTTTTACACGTAATATAGTTCCTGTAAACTTTTAATTACTGCTATTGGCAGGAAACCACTGCTGAGAAGTAACACGTGAGGGTCTTGGTATTCTTTTTGACAATAAATTAACTTTTAGTTTGCAATATACATGACATCACTACGAATGCATTGCGGATTGTTGGGTTTTCTGTCGCGTAACACTCGGATTTTTTCGTGATAATGCTGCCTTAATTGCATTTTAATAACAGCTTCATACGTTCGAAATGGAGTATTGCTCAATTATCTGTGTCCCTACTACAATAAACTTATATTAACCTTGTTTGAGAGTGTCCAAAAGAAGTTTTTAAAAATTCTGTATTATCGTAAATATAAAACGTTTTAACCATAATTTATTCTTACAGTGATTTTATGTAATTTGCTTTAATTACCAATTTTTCGAAACTAGGAGGCATATTTTCCCAGATCATTTTATATTATAAGCTAATACACGGATATGTGAAGGACAGCCTGTTACTTGAGTCCCTCCCTTTTTGCATCCTCGGTCGGGCAGAGAATTTTTTCCTTTTATTTTATGTTTCTTCTACAAATACACATCATTATTTGCGTCTCCAATACCATTCCATGTGCCTCGAGGGTTAATTCAATTTGCGATAATATAGAACCTTTTAATGGTTAGTCTCTATTCATTAAAAAATTATGTAAAGTAAGTTTGGTTAATTCAATAATTTTTTATAGTTTTTTCTTGGGATTTTTATTTATTTTTTTTGCCTGTTTATTATTACCATTTATCATTAATTTTAGTTACGCATTTTGTCATAGTTAGTTGTAATTTATTTACTAAATTATATATCGGTACACTATGGTTTTTTCTATTATGCTTATAATGCAATTTAACATAATGTTTTTCTTCTTTCTTTTGTTCATTAACGTGTTTGATTTCTTGTATATAATTTTTAATTAGTTTAGTTTATCCTGCAATTAGCAGATTTTTCTGCTGTTGGATAATAAATAATAATAAATAATAAATAAATAAATAAATAAGGCGTAACGACATACATACATTTTTAGTTGTATATTTTAAATACTTCACGTGTAATGATAAATACTTTTAATACATGAACGGCAATAAAATATGATGACCTAAACCCAATAGTGAATTATTATGCAACCCTCGTAAATAGAATGATCCGTTTACCAACATCATAATAGCCACTAGCTGCTGCTCGGCATGAGTCCATCGCTTATAAGCACAATACCTACAGATGTATTCACATCAGTTCTGTCATATCTATGGACAGTTAATGTTAGAATGTTAGAATGAGAATGGAAATTGATGGCCAGCGGTAGTAAGGCACACATATACATACGTAGATCGTCGGGCGTATAGAGCTCACGCCTAATCAGTTGCGGTACGTCGCCTTTACAAAATAAAAATAAAGCAGCACGCCAATGATTTATTCGCGATCGTACGAAGACGACGATCTAGAATACCTAAAAATCATTTTTAATGTTAGTCCCTCGTGTCAGTGCTTCCGTGCGTTTCATGTTTTCAGTGCGTTAACTGTTTTTAAATTACGTCGTTAGATTGAGGAGGAAGATATATGCGAGTTTACACGTTTAACAGATCGTTTTGCTTCGATTTTAATGGTTTTTGAACGCAAGAGGACGATAGGTATCTCAACAAGTGGATGTTTATGTCTTTCCTCCATGCGCAACTCTTCGAGAGGCTTGTATTACGATTGGTGTTCAACAACCTATGAAGTGTTACCGGTATTCATGTTTAAACTGTAAATCAAGTTATTACGGAGCAGTAATAAATACTAAAACACACATTTTAATCTAAGTAAATTGCGTATTCGGAAACCTGAATTATATTTCGTAAAAAAAGAACATTTTTCTTTGTTAAAATATAGAGTACCTATGCGTAAGAGGTTCTTAAATGAGGGGATCATTGCGGGAGAATTAGTTGCAATAAGTCAGGCAGTACGTTATATTATGCGTGAATGGAAATTTATACGGAACGCGTGAATTATAACTAGTGATGGTGATTTTTGTTGGCACGCAGTGGCGCACACAGAGAAAAATAATTCTTTAAATCATAGAAATATTGCTCTGCTACTATTTAGGAGAACCATTTGTTGTTCAATCAAAACATATCTCTTCCAATTGGAAATAGTATTATTTCAGTGAAAGAAACACGTATTAACTGAAATGAATAGTTGTATTAAATGGCGGCAAAGATATATTTCTTTGATACAAAAAATTCTTTTTATGTGTAATATTAGTCCGTACTCCCTAAGCAAAGTGTGTGAATCGATTTATATACCTATACGTATACGGTATACACATAATGCCAGCCAATGTTTAATTATAACAAGTAGCTTATCTTTACAATAGGCAAATCATATTTATGTAGAATTAGGAAGGTTAATGATTCGCATTGTGAATGCGGTGGGGTAGGTACAGAGGGACATGTTTTATTTGAATGTCCACTCAGTGAGAGGCGGTCGTGTAATGAAATTAGGGCATCAGCTAGAGGTAGATAGATAGATACATTTATTAATGTTAATACACAGCAATGTTTACGCAAGTCAACAAAGAGAAATAAACATACATATGAAAGGAAATACAATTAGAATTATAAATAAGCATTACAAAGCAATAATAATAATGATAAATACAAATATTAAATAATAAGTAATACATTGTAGAAATTGATAAAAAGAAACAAAATTAATTAAGAAGAAGTAGAAAACAAAAGTCAGTTTCATCATAGAACACGTACGTAACAAGAGTAATAAGAGAAAATTGAAAATTCTATATAAGTACATCTAAGCTAAAGTGAGAGCTCCGAAGAAGAATTACTTGTAAGAAGAAATTCATTTACAGAAAAAATGCTTTGGATATTAAATATTTCTTAATAACATTCTTGAACCAATGCTGTAGGTAATTTTGCACTTGATTGGTAATGTATTATAGAACTTAATTGCATGGCAATTGTACCGTCTCTGCTTGTTGTGAAATCTTAAAAAGTTCGGTCATACGGTCATCATGAAAATGTGAGGGTAGGGAGTAGTCCCCTGGATAAACTCTAACAAAAAAGTAAACACTCCAGGACACTGATGGGGTAGTTAGTATTCCCAAAGATTTAAAAGAGTTTCTGCAATCCGCTCTATAATCAAGATCCTTATGCACCTTTTTTGGAAACTCTGCAAACTCTGGCCATGTGACAAGAATGACCCTAAATCAAGATTGCATAACTCATCACCGAGTGAAATATATTAAAGTATATTTTTCTCAAATGATCAGTTGATATTTTATTACTCAATTACCTTAATAAAAAGATAATAGTTTAGTAATTTCCCAAGTGAGAGCCTAATCGAGTACAACCCCAAGGAATTTAGCGGAAATGTTCGCGATGTTGACGTGATTTTCTAACGGACGCAGTGTAAATATCGAAGATTGAGACTTGACTTCATTTAAATTGTTTGCAAGGAACTAGTTTTTGATGTTAACATTCAAAATATCTATCTATCCCCTAACTTGTCCAACACTGCAAAACACTAATTTGATTTTTGAGTAACAGACAAGGTAATTAAAATTATGATTTATTTATATTGATGGATAGTCGCAGTCATCTATTCCGCACAAAATTCGAAATCACATTTAACAAAATTATACCATATACCAATTATAACAATAGTTATAATTTCGCTTATTTTTGTACAGCTTTATTCCTAAAACAAAGACGAATTTTTATATACAGATTTCTCTTGCCTCGTGTGGAATTTGAACCCAGGCCCTAGAATTGTATCAAATACAGATGTTATGAGGCCGGCTAAATGCAATTAAATAGCCAATCCATAGTGTGAAAATCATTAAATTTTGCTGATTTTCATACTGTGGACTTCCAATTTAATTTTATATATACACCCTAAAAAAATGTCGTAAAAATACCCCAAAAATTGATGGCAACCAGGCTACCTCCTATTTTGTGAAAATGTGGTAAAACTATCGCAAAATTAGGAGGTAGCCCAGTTGCCACCTATTTTTGAGGTAATTTTACTAGATTTTTTTTAAGGTGGATACAGAGTTTTAAACTTAAGAGAAGGAAATAAGCTGCAGAAAAACTCGAAAGTTCCTCGAAAAATATTTAGAAGTAATTGCGTACAATATTTTACTGCCCTTCACTTTTTAAGAATGCTTATAATTTATACAATTTACATTTAGAACCAGCTTACCTTATAAGTAGGAGCTCCGCAATTCCGTACGCAAAGTAGCTGATTACTGATGATACGGTTAGATATTAGTCCTTCTGTAAAGAAGAGAAATTATTAAAAATGTGCAGGAAGCATGGCGGAAAAATTTACAGCCTAATTAATAACAGCTAATATTATATCTAAAAGAGCACCTAATTAGGAATTGAACCGTAACTAACTTGACGTTTCCGGTATTTTTCCTAAAACTGTTTACTTCACTTTCATACCATGTAGCGTATATTTCCCATATCAATTAAGCATCTGTGATGCAAAATTTATCACTTAATTACATGCATGCTATCTAATAGGTTCTTAGAAGCATGATTTATAACCCTTAAGACAGTCATGGGTTCCGATGTGCTTGCAGACAAATAAAGTTATTCCTAGCAACGGTCATCAACACGCTTAAGTGGACTTACTGCAGGGGGCACTTTTACGTTCTCAGATTTTATTATGTTACATTTGCATATCTATTTGGCTCAGGATGAACAAATTCTATCGGTAACCGAGGTACACAGGAAGCCAATATGTGCAATAAAACTGCACCATGGGGAATAAATACGTTGCGTTATTGTTAATGAAGTTATTTTAGTAGGACATACGTGTATGTTCATGTGCGTTACCTTTATGGTATCTATACACAGAAAAAGTGGCAGATTACTTTCCACTCCCTAACTGACTTTTATCTTAATAATTTGATCTGGCATGGGTTTGTCTTGCTTAATTTATTCTTTTATAGTATCTAAGCCGTTAAAATTGGACATTATTGTTAACAAGAAGACGAGAGATACTGAGCATAAATACAGCTTATAGGCGTTGACATTTCTCTAAGAAGTCGTTGTCAATAGAAACTTTAATTGATTTACTGAAAAAGAAATTTTGTCCTACAATTTCAATAAGTAATTACAAATTTTGATTTATACAATAATAACTCTTCAAAAATCATCTGTTTTTTGTTCATAAAGTAGTTTCCCTGTAAAATTATTGAGTGATATCAGCAATTAATTATTAATAAATGATATTGCGTCAATAATCAAAATAATTATTGCCATAAGTCTAAACTATTAAAGTTCCAATAAGCTTGTTTGATTTTAAGCTTTTATTTCCAAGAATTACATTTACAATTATTAATATCCGGGCTACTAAGAAAATAATAAAACAATATTATCTAATTCTTCAGATCTATCGCAGAAACAATGTATGTTGATTGCCCAAAGTAGCTAGTTAGTTTAGTGTAGTTAGTTACACTACACCGAAATTTAGTTCGTTATAGTTAGTTCAACGTGTAACTAAGCAAATGTGAAACCGTCAAACGCCATTGATAATGGTATTAACGTTAATATTCTCAAAGCGAGCGCGAATGCATTAAAATGCATTCTCAAACATAATAAACTGGTCACTGAATTTGTGTTTGTCGGCATATTTAAAACTGTAAAATCATATGAGAATGGGTGATACATACCTGTATCAATAATTTTTTTCAAGGTCTAAGAAGGAAAATTGCTTTTGACTAAATCTTTGCTGGACAGATACTAAATACTGCTCAACATGGCTTTATAAAAGATAGGTAAATCTTACTTTATTTATTAGTAAGGTCTATGAAATTATGAATTCTGCAGGAAATGTAGCATTTTTTTTATGGATCTCTCTAACGCTTTGATCTTGTCAATCTTAAATTTGTTGTTGCGGAAACCTGAAATGTACGGCCTAGGAGTCATGTACGCGTAGGGAGTTAACTTCATACTTGCTTAATAATAAATAAAAAAATTGTACTACATAGGGGTGCTATAAGGTTCCATACTTGGGCCACCATTGTTTCTTTTGTTCGAGGACGACTATTATGTATGCAGACAATAATCTTTTTCTAAAAGCTGATTCAAGTACTCACCAGCTTAGAGTTACTATGCGGGAAAATATTAATTTTGTCGATGATTTTCGTCTAATAAATTGAAATCGAATGTTAAAAAAAATATTTATAGATTACATGCGAGGGTTTTGGTAAGAGATATTATTGCGAGAGTTAATAAAAATCTATTCAACAAGTTAGGTGCACTAAGTTTCTGGAATTGGCACGAGGAAAGCATTATTTTGAGCATCCATGTTTTAGAGCTATATAATAAAACTTAAGTTTACTTTCCGCTTTTATAGCCTGTTTGAAGTAATTAGTACTCATGTAACCAAAACTTCACATCACACAGGTTTGAATCTCGGCTCGGCATACGGTCTTTTATTTGGGAGCATCTTTAGAGAGCATTAAGAGTGTTTAGATGCATGAAGACAGCCAGATGAACTATTATGGCGGTACCTAAACAACACTCCTGCGAAACCTTTCTAAACAATTAGACACTGTGCTATCAACTTGTTTAATTATGTTTAGTTTTTGATAAAGAACTTCAATTGTGGAGATATCGCGACAATCACAAGAGGTGCAGGACAGTTCCTGTTAATAGATTGAGCTCGTTTGAATATCATCTGGTGTACGTCGATATTAAGCTTTATAATAATTTTACAGCTGTTGTAAGAAGCATTTAGAATTATAGAAATTTTTAAAATTTCTTATATATCTTCTTATATAATAAGAAATTTAGGGTTTACATGTGTGGCAATTTTTGAATTTCTTTTATTTCGGGAATTTGATTGTTTTTACACAAGCTACGACTTATTTAGTAAAATCCCTCATTCAGTCTACTTTTGAACAATTGTATCAGCAGTTAGCCGCGCTCCCTATTTTCTGCGGCGCTAAAGAAGCTTTTCCGCAATCAGCTATTAGATTTGGTACATTCTTAGTATACACAATTTGAATTACAAAATCTTTGAATGCTTGTGCTCTATTGGTATTGTGTTGCGTTGTATTGTACTGCGTTGCGCTATGTTGTATTGTGTTTCATTATTTTTTATTTTTATTTATTTTAAACATTCCTTTTTTCCCCAACAAACTTTTCAGAAAAAAGAGAGGTTTACATGGCAATAAAAACAGAGTGAAAAAACATCAAGGCACAAAATCTAAGGAACTGCGTATATCTGCGAGTTTGAATATTGTTACTCCAGCTTCAACATTAGATTTTATTTCTTCTTCCCAGCCTCGAAATATATGAAATAATTTAGAGGAGTTGCAAAAATTTCCGCTGAAAAAGATGTTAATTGTATGTTTATATATTTGTTTATCGGTGACAAAAAAAACTGGCATATTGCATCAACTATAGAAATTTATTGTTTTCTGTGTGTCTCTTTGGATAGATCATGGCAGAAAAGAGGTCACACAAGCCAGAACGGAATTGTCAGTGCTGCCAACGTAGACAGCGGAAAAGTGCTAGATCCTTCCCAAAAACACTAATGCCCGTATTCTAAACACTCGCCGTAGCAAATTTCTAATATTTTGCTGATGCTGTTGGTATTCGACAAAATCGAGATCCGGATCCAAAATTACCCGAATCTTAGAATCCGGATCTACTATCTGAATCTATTATACGGATCTCGGATCCGAACCGACTATCCGGTCCTTAGATGCGGATCTAACTATCCAGCTTCGAATCTGTATCGAATATCGGTTTTTAGATCCAGATCCAACTATTTCGTTCCCGAATTCGAATCTGGAAGAGATATAAATTATTGACCAACGCAATTTATTTCACTCTTTAAAATGTTTAGCATTTGCTTATGTTGTTCAATGTTTATTCTGGTAGTTTTCTTCGATGTTTAGTGCGGTTGCGCTAGGCGTTAGCGCGTGAGTAGAATTTTATATGTATACGACTGTTTAACCTTGTAAGAACTAGTTCTGAGATAGACGTTTGAGCGTGAGTATATATTTTTTATTTGTTTGCTGCCATTTTGTTATTTTATTTGATTTAGAGATTTGTTTCGTTTAATTTGAATTTATTTCGTCCATCAAGGAACTCGTTTAATAATAATTGTTATTATATTGTAATGTACACAATTTAGATATAAGATCATTTATTAATTTTTGCTCGGGAAGATTTATAATTTTGCTGATTTGTATTTAATTATTAATACCTCGGTTGAGGTGATAAAAGCATTGGTGCTTGTATGTAAGTTTTTCTTTTGTTTAATTTACTTGAATTGCCCACGTTTAATTTAGTTTGTTTTAATTTTGAAACCACGTGGATTGATTGATAAAAAAAGGATTATCTTCTTGAACAAATTTGTTTTTTGCTGTGTGAGAGGATTTAGCATTGTCCTTTAGTAATTTAGAATCCAGCAGTTTTGATTTAGACCAGGACCTTTTGTCCACGGTTTTTTTTCTGCAAAATAATGGTAATTAACGTTTTTTTTCTTTTTTTTTTTAATAATAAAGTTCTTGATTGTTATTTAACGTCATTCCAAATTCTGTTCTTTTATTTTTGATTAAACCTTTTCAATTTTTGGGGTAATTTAAGAGTCAAATTTCTTTCACCCACAATCTACTTTTCGTGATTAGTTTTAATTTGCGAGGGTAACCCTGAGTGTAATTGTTTTTTTGCTCCCTTTTAAAGATTTTTATCCGTTGAGCTAGCTAATTTAATTTTCATTTTTTTAATTCATTTTACATTTTTCAAAATTCTTTTGTTACCTTTAGTACACAGCAGTATGTGTTTAACAAATCTTACTGACTATTGCACCAGATACGAGATTACAGATAGCGCATCCGGATCCAAAATTATTCAGATCCGGATAATAGTACTACATTTTACCGTATCGTACATAACGTGGCGAAACGTTAGCGAAATGCTGGCGTACGATTATAAATACGAAGGTAAGAAGCGAACATCTTATATCGCTTTACGGCCGGGGCGTAACCAATAACCTCATTGTAGCCAATTAATCACTTATAATTGCGAATGCTGTTGAGTGATTACTGTTTTTGGTCTCGACCTTCACCTTTGCTCAACCATCTTTGCACCCATCACAACATTCTCACAACATTTTATCTCCATCTGCGCTCAACCCTTCTAGTTTGCTCCCAGCTCTGGATGGCACAAACTTTGAGTGTAGTTTCGCTAATTAAGAAAAATAAAATATTTCGACCAGTTTTACTACTCGGATTTTAGTGAAACTTGTTCGAAAATAATTACAAAGCCTTCTATTATGATAATCAAAAAAAAATAAAAATTCGGACCCAAATTATGTAGTGACTACCTTAAGTAGAGAATAATTATGTTTTTGCGCCTCCGTCCAGAAACACT
Source organism: Protaetia brevitarsis (assembly GCA_004143645.1). Taxonomy (NCBI): domain Eukaryota; kingdom Metazoa; phylum Arthropoda; class Insecta; order Coleoptera; family Scarabaeidae; genus Protaetia; species Protaetia brevitarsis. Next base: position 2,847,925 of record RXPK01000059.1, read on the forward strand.
CATGCAGTACCCTCAAAGCGCCAGGCAAAAATGTCACTAAAGGTTGGCCACACTAGATTCCACATGACAGACGTGCAAAATGCTAAGACGAACTGGTGTCTTCATTGCACTTATTATTGATAAATAGATATTAAACTAGAAAGAAAATTACAGAAAAAGATTTATTCTCGGAAACGCCAAAATTCTAAGGCATACAACATGTGTTCCAACTTGTACTGTCAACTCTCTAGTGTCAAAATTTCTTTTCTATTTTCAATTCAAAATTAAGATTTGTCGGAACAAAAAAAAAGCATTGTGTATCACACGGCCAGAAACTCTTTTGCGAGTATTCGTAGTTGTGGGTCGAGGCTCATACTCGCAAAACTGTTAGTTTTTGGCTTAGTGATACAAATAACTATTAATTTAATATAATCCACCCCTTACAATTTAAATGTCATTATTCTAAAATAGGTAAATTAAATTTTGGCAGATCATATATACCTGTAATTGTATGAATTAATGTGCAAAATAGTTTAATTAACTAATTTGTATAAATCAAATTTTCTTTTAAATACACCATTTTGAACGATGTTTTGCACTGCTCTTTAAGACACTTCTGTTAATTCCGAAGTTCTAACAATTGTCACTGTTTTAGTCCCATAATTCTGACTTTTCAAATTATTGTATGCATTCAGGATTATGTGCTATTCACTCAGTGTTCCACTGGCACTGATTTCTTGCGCTATCAACATTGTCTTTTCTCGCATTACTACTCGCAATGCTTTCCAGTACTTTCCTGATTAGAGTAAGCGATGCTTTCTTTTAATCGTTGGTTAGCGCATGCACGCACTAACCACTTTGACAGTTTTTATGTCACCAAAATGAACTATCGATGAACATTCAAAAAACGAGGTATTTCGCGGGTAAATGAAGGTAGCGAACAATTAGGAATGCATGAATCATAGTATTTAAGTTAGGTAACTTCAATGTAAAACAGATATTTACTTTAAAAATGTTAGTTTATATACATGCATATTAATATATTTTAAAATCGAACATAAATGTTTTTATAATGGGCGTTTAATATAATAATCTTTGAGAATACGTCCTTATGAACCTCCCATGCTCGAAGGATTGGGTAAACATTTCTTTTCAGAAGTTCTAGTCCTAGTGAATAAGTCAAATCATTATATTGTCGCGTCGTTTTCTCTACTACTATGATGTGATACGCTAATTAGCTACGCTCTCTTTATCTCTATCTCTACGAATCTTCGAATGCGCGCTGAAACGGTTGCCTACAAAACGGTTGATGACATTGTGCGGTGAAAATCTTAAACGATAACGCTGATAGTAGCGATAGTTTTTAAACAGCTGATCAGGTCGTGCGTGCCACGCTTTCAATATTTCTCGTTGCGTTTATGTTTTGATGTGACAAATAATTATGTGAAATTAACCCTGACGAGATAGCAACAAAGTCGGAATAAAATCATAGTTCTTACCCAGTTTATACGCAACTTTCGGTGATACAGTGAAATAATAAGTGCTTTAAATACAAGAATGTTTATTTGGCAAAACAACGGTTGGACAAAAAAAGAGATACACAGATGTAAACAGGTGAGTTCTATATTTACATATAAATATATAAATAAAACTGCATAAATATTAAAATATTATTGTAAATATTAAATTGAATAATAATATTGTAAAATATGTGCCATGAAAATAACAATATGAAATAAACTATTTGGCGCCGATGATTCCAATCGCTCACAGGATAAACAAATAGCGGTAGTTGAACTAGTAAGTTCGCACTTTCAAGACTGATTAAAACAGTGAACTCGCGGAAAGAACTAGTATAACCGTGCAAATGTGTAATTACATAGTGTGTGACTTTTAATTCGCGAAAAGGGTAATTAAAAGTGACAACTCGCGATACAAATTAACGTAAGAATTTGTATACACAAGAACGGAAATTACATGAGATCAACAATTAGCCGACATTCGTATGTAATATACGGAATCAGACCGAGATTACGTGAGGCACAGCCCTAAAGCCGGCACTCGTAACGTAAGACACGGAAGCGGACAGAGATTACGTGAGGCGCAGCCCTAAAGCCGGTACTCGTAACGTAATACACGAAGAGGAACGGAGATTGCGTGAGGCGCAGCCCTAAAGTAAGTTCCGTGTATTACGTTACAAGTGCCGGACTTGTAACGTAATACACGGAATTTGAACGGATACTATGCGAGATCAGCTGTCGGCCGACACTCAGCCTAGTAGAGAGAGAGCGGGAAGCGGAACCTCCCTCTCTGCCGGGTCCGTGTTTCGCGACGGCTTTTATAGGCCTCGGATTATCCCTGCTACGCGGTCGTGAGTGGGTTCAGATTCTGCGTAAACCGACTTTGTAGCGCGTGGGGATAATGCTTCGTGGACGGCACGCGGTGAAGAGCATCCTAAACTAAACACGTCACAAAAAACAGAATTACGGTTAAACTATGTACAATTACTGAGATAATCAATTGAAAATGCTAAATTAACAATTTATAAGCCATAAATTTAACTTAAAATTACACAAATTGATTGTCTCTTAAAACAGCACGGGACAATATCTATTGAAAGACTATATATTGTACTCAGACTGGTGTGTTGGATAAATTATATTATTGTTATTATTATCCCTCCTTAAATCAATAAAAGAGCAAAATATCTATTTAAAAGAATAAGATGCCAAAGATGATTTTGGCAGATAAAATTAAATGTCATATTATCAATAGCTATATAATTTATTTAGTTGTTTTACTCTTTTCTTGGCACTAGTTATTTTTAGAGCAATTTTATTTTATTACAGTTTTTATTTCGGAACATAGTTGCAAAAATGTATTGGAGTATAATCAATTTTATGCCTCTTAAATTAATATATTCATTTTGATATGTAAATGTTGCTCATAAATTATTTTTAAAGGATTAGTTTCAGTTGCTTCAGTTGCCATCATTTACTACTTTATATATATCATTAATCTAGCGAACCACTGTTTCAAAAATACTTATTTTATATATAAAGGTCGGCGCTATAAACAAGTTGAAGGTGCTCCCATGGGCTCACCGCTTTCTTCCGCTTTAGCAAATTTATTTATGGAAAATTTCGAGGTAGTCGCTTTACAAACAACTCAAAAAAAGCCGAAGCTGTGGTTAAGGTATGTAGATGATACTTTTGTAATTTGGCCCCATGGAGAAGAAGAACTACAAAATTTCTTGGCCCATTTAAACAACATACATCCAAAAATCAAATTTACAATGGAAAAAGAACAAAATGGTCAGCTTTCTTTTCTAGATATACTAGTCAAGAAAAAACAGGATGGTACTTTAGGACATACGGTATATCGAAAACCGACACACACAAACAGATACCTAAATGCTAAGTCACATCACCATCCAGCGCAACTCCAAGCGGTCATTAATACATAGTATCGAGATCAGTGAAACTTACGATGAAGAACACAGAAATTTAGAAGTAAAAAACATCAGAGACGCTTTAATTTCAAATGGATTTAACAATAAATCCAAAACACGAGTCCTAAATAAGAAAAAAAATCAAGAGAAAGAACGAATATGTAGGCAAAGTTATAATTCCTTATGAAAGGGTAACAACTGACGTAATTGGTAGAATATTAAAAAGACACGGCATTCAGCAGTATTTACCACCGGAGAAAAAATTGGCAAGTGCTAAAATCTCCTAAAGAAAGTATTCCTCTAGAAAATCAAGGCGTTTATGAAATTCCTTGTGGTGAGTGCTCATCTTCTTACATTGGACAAACTAACAGGAGGATAAATGTTCGCAGAGAAGAACATAAAATCGCGGTAAAACAGAAAGCGTTTAACTCTTCTCTAGCACAACATTCGTTATTAACTGGCCATAAGATCAATTTCGATGGAACTAGGACAATTGCTAATATTGAAAATTTAAAAACAGAACTCTTAGGGAAGCAATTGAAATTGAAAAACGGCCAGAATGCCTAAATAAACGAGATGATGCGCTACATTTGTCGCACCTGTCGCTTGGAAGAGTGCCTTGCAACATCAGTGTATTCGTAAACCCGCCAGTCCTGCACAAAACAGTAGATCTGTTACAAACCAAATGGTCGTCGGTCATCCACTACAGGAACAACAGATGCCAGAAGTAATTGGTCAATCACCTGAGCCAATAGCACATGGCAGCCGGCAACCAGGGATACTTACACGGCAACGCATAAACATGTCAAATAGTCTTCGAACGCCAGTAGTGACTAGAAGTCGAAAAAGGTAGCTGAGATGCCACCGAAACGTCCAACTAATCCTCGCTCGGAGGAAAACACGCGGAGTGACCGAGAAGGTGAATTTATATATATATATATATATATATAATATATATATATATATATATATAGAAAACTTAATTCAAATTCTTGATTCGTGACGATGAAGGTATTTCAAAAATGAAATAAAACTACAACGTTTCGGCAATATATTGCCTTTCCTCAGAAAACTAAAAAATAATTCTAAAAACCGAAAAAATTAAACTATTATAATTTCGAAGTTACATTTTGTAAACATTATTACTATTTATTGTTAATGTTTAACAAAATGTAACTTCTGAAATTATAATAGTTAATTTTTTCGGTTTTTAGAATATGTTTTAGTTTTCTGAGGAAGGCAATATATTGCCGAAACGTTGTAGTTTTATTTCATTTTTGAAATACCTTCATCGTCACGAATACCAGAATTTGAATAAGTTTTCCTAGAATTTTTGGCGAAGAATATTAAATATCATTTATAATATATATATATATATATATATATATATATATATATATATATATATAATATGTAGATTAATTACTGCTTTAAGCAGAATTTTGGATAAAATGTAAGTTAAAACTGGTATATTTGTAACGTAACGTTTCGGCTATGTGTTTTAGCCTTCTTCAGACGTTATTAACTACGTAGCTGTTAAACAATGTATGACACTTTACTATCTGCATTACTGTATAACTCGACAAGGTATAAAACACATTTTAGAATTATTTAAAAAATGGACAAACACAATTAAAATATTATAACAGTTATACAGTAATGCAGATAGTAAAGTGTCATACATTGTTTAACAGCTACGTAGTTAATAACGTCTGAAGAAGGCTAAAACACATAGCCGAAACGTTACGTTACCAAAATACCAGTTTTACTTACATTTTATCCCAAAATTCTGCCTTAAAGCAGTAATTAATCTACATATTATAATGAAATACATCCTCAGTCCTCACTGAATTTCCTTTAATTATATATATATATATATATATATATATTGTAATGCTATAAGGTAACTCACAAGCTGGATAAAAAAATGTTTTTTTTAACATAATGCTTTAATTAAAGTGGTAAAATCCAATTTTAAAACATCCTAGTGTCATTTATTCATTAATTTTAAAACATAAATATACCCTCTCTAATGCCAGATGGCAGGCGGGGAAGAAATTCTGACTGTAACAGTCTAGAGGACGCGCTAGCATTAAAAAAAATAGGAATAGGCAGACAATATTACGATATTTAGTACTACCGTGGACGCTATGGGAGGCCGCAACGTCTTCTGCTCAGATATTCAATGTTAACGTAGTTAATTCAAAGTGAAATATTGTGCATGAGAAGAAAGTAAATATCTCGGCTAAGTCAAATGAGTTCGCTTATTTAGTAACAAATACGTTTCTTAATTAGTTATTCTAAGTTTTGCAATATAATTTCATCATAGAAAAATAAATACGTTTAATTTTAAATTTCAAAGTTCCGGCGTTTTTGAGACGTTTATTTGTGCGGTTCTACACTTAAATCAATTTGATGGTAAAAAATACTGGATGTTCGGTTGCGTGCCGTAAATACACATTAACTAATAAAATGCGAACTGCCACCTTATAAAAGGTTTCCACCAGTGCTCGCAAACTGGTCGGCGGTTGTTGCAAAATTTCCTAACCCAAAATACAATTTCATACGTTCATTTTTAGGTTAATTTTAGAATACTTTTGGAAGGAGAAAATCGGCAGGCTCCGCTCATCTGTTCTGTAATGGGACGTTGACGAAATGGCGCTCTGTACTTCAAATTACGGAGATATCTCGGGAAAATCGTCGTTGGAGAAAATTTACCCAACAATAATGTAGGTAAAAATGTGTGTAAAACTAATATAAATTAAAAGGGTTTTGAAAATAATCCTGATTTTAAGTTAGACTTTGGAATAAATATGATTTTATCAAAATAGCCGCTAAAATTTATAAAAATTGATCAAGACACGTCCGTCTCTCACGGAGGTTGGCTAGTGAATGTTATTGATTGAAATTTTCTAACAGACATCGATAGCGATTGTCTTCACAAGGGGTGCAAACTGCATCAGAAATGTCCGTTAATTTCTCGGATGTGAATAAAATATAAGGATATTTAATATAAGGCCCATGTGACCAAATGTCACTATGAAATGTTTCAATTAAATTCAAAAAAATAATTATTGCAAAATTATGGAATCACCTTACATTCATTGTAAAATAAAGGTAGGTGTGTGTACATCATAAAAAAAATACTTTTTTAATTTTACAAAAGAAATTACTACACTTAATTAACAATCTTAAAATATGAACTATACAATGAGTATGCAACCTCGCGTGCACATCAATTTTTGGCAAAACCGAAGTCCAGCATTTTTCCCTGTCTCCTTGTTGACATACCAATGAACTTGGATTGCAAATACAAACACAAGTAAAATAAATACACTGTAAACAAAATATGTTCCTTCGAACTGAAACTTTATCCAACTTTGATCTGTCAAAATCTGTTGTAAATATATAATATTCTTTATACTGATCATCTTTACCTCCTTAAGGGAAAGTTCTGAAGGAAATATCCTGAATGCTTTACCAAATTCAGAAATCTCTACAACACCTGGATCGTCTGACTGTTTACTGCGACAATTTACATCCTTTTCTTGTTACTTTAAAATAGATAAAAGTAAAGCTAAGTAATAACGGTACAACTAAATAATATCAATTCTTCAAAACCACTACAATATATATTTTTAAATAAAACTAATCACATACAATTCTATTGATATTAATCATCTACTTAGAACTAGCTCAATTTTGGGATAAAACTACCATATGCAAATGACGTGAAACTATTTATTTTCTAGCTTCCCCGATATAACCACTGGGAATACTAAAAAGGTTTAAAATCCGTTCATTTCTGGGAATTTCAAGTATTGCCCGCGATGCTTTTATGGAGATGAAGTTCTTAGTTCGTTAGCTAATGAGTACGTCCTCTATAAATAGGAAACTGTAATTACGTATATTAGTCAATTAATTAACTCAAAACTTGCGGATGTTATTACATTTTCTCGAAGATTTCTATCCTTTCTTGGATTAAATTTTTTTGATAGGAGGCATGGCGACAAGCTGCAATAATGTGTTTGAACGGATCCAGTGGTTATTGCCAATTGCCTGCGATCGAAAAAATAATTCAATCGACTAAATTTTCCAAGAACTAGCCAACATTTATGGCGATACCAAATACGTAGCGTTTATTAAATATCCTTATAAAGAGCAATAGGAGAGCGTGTATTCTTTAAGTTAAGTAAACAAGTTAGTACAGTGGAAATACCTGGATAAAGCGAAATTAAATTTTAATAAATAAAAATATTTTAATTATAATTTAATAAATAAAAATAAATAAAAATATTTTAAACAAATAATAATATACATATATATGCATATATTACTGCCTATTAACATTATCATTATAGTACATATCAAATAACAATAATCCCTTAGTATAAACATATTTTTAATGGTTATTGCAATTATGCAGAATGATCAAACTCCTATTTTAAAATAAATTTTAAGTGATTTAGTTTAATAATAATAATAGATGATACACATATTTTGTTTGGATAAATCAACTAAAGTAAGTAAATAAAAGTAAATAAAAGAAATAAAAGAAAAAGTCTGTAGTTGAGGTTTATATTTTTTTCTACTCAACTAGGATCCTGTTAATCCGAGCAGAGAGGTAGTATGGCCAAAGCAGCATTATCTCAAGCAGAATTTCATTACCAAAAGCGATGTTAAAATCTGCACACACCCTCTCGTCTGACGCCGCTTGTCATTCTGAAATTTTTTTCTATTTTGGATATCTTGTACTTGAGCATGAGTAAGTCACAACAAACTCTATAATTCTGTACTCCTTGAAATAGAAAAAATATAAATCTGTCTTCATCCCAAATGAATTACACTGTATATATGTAGATTTAAATGAACGTTAAGTATTTTGCGTTAACGAGAGGTATAGAAAGTTTATAGAAGAATTATTCAAACTAAATTCATTAATCATTTCTATATTCCTTTAGTCTAGAAATTTGCATTATGCATTGTATTAGCGGATGTAATTTAATACATAGTAGTCTGTTGAATAATTAATTAGTAGTTCATACTCGCCTTACGCTGTTTAACATGTTTTACGTTATATTTATACGCCAAACGAAATAATGGGTAAAATTAAAGATCTTGAATTTAATGGCTTTTGCTTCGTTTATAGCAGAGGCTATTTATTCTATCAAAATAACATCCTTTAAGGGGGCGTACAAGCATAAAAAAATTCATTTCTGTCAAAGAGGTGCGAGATTAACAATCTTTTAAAATGTAGATGGCGCGGCCTGTTTCAAAATTGTTTCGGCGAAAAATAATATATACATTCGTATATCTGTGTAAACACATGGGATATATCACGTGGTCAAGTCGAGTGAATCACGAGGTCGGTGCTATTTTGTGTATATGAGAGAGAAATTCCCTTTTAGAGGGTAGCTAGAGGAAAAAGTTTTGTTTTAGAGGGAATTATTACATGAAATATTACTATTATTATTATTGAATCAATAGAAATTAAAAAAAAAACTTTATTTTTATTGTTTCTTTTTTGTATTTTATTTTTTGTATCGGTACACTTATTTCAATTATTAAAAAGTTGATAAATTTGTATTTGCCGCCTAAAAAGCAGAAAATGTTCGTGTCGACGCGGCGCCGGGATTGCCGATGAATGCAAGCATATGAATTCGTATGTCATTTTTGAACATAACAGATAAACAAACATAAACGAGCGTGAATGGAATCAGAATATTTTTTTTTTTTTGTTAGGAGAATTGAGAGTGCTCGAGACTTATCTGTGCTTGCCTATTTACTAGATTATTTATTTGTTTTATAGAAAAAGCACTGTTGTAGGATATATTGATGAGAATCAACAGGTTGATGAGAATATGTGGCAAATGTCCATGTTGGTTATATTATCTCTGTTACTGAAATTGAATAATTCAAGGAAAAACTTGAAATGAGCCCAGCCGCTCTGAGGATCGCACTGTTGTGTAAGTCTAATCTAAAAGGCACTTATTGCGAGTACAAACGCATACATTTTTGTCAAAAATAATACATGGAAAGGTGTTAAATTATTTCAACAAAATAAGTTAGTTGCGACAATTATTATTATAGCTATTATTGCTAGAAAAGGTCAATCTTTTCGTGATATCGACGTGTTTTGTGTAGTGACATAACCTAAAAATGCATCTTTTAAGAAATAAGAAAATGTAGTCTGCAAAGAAAAATATATATTCCATGTGAATCTGCAGTCGTTCAATATCCATATAGCCAATACTATGATCACCAAAAAGGCTGAGCTAGATGTCTTCCTCTAGAGAAGATATAAAAAATCATATCACGAAGAATATTGTGCACTCACATGCCTCCAACTGTACTGTATTTTGCACATTGACTTTTTTAAATTCAATTTAGTATTTTGGAGAGACATTATGGTTTGTCGTTAGGTGAAATAAAAATATTAAAGAATTAATTGCTTGAGGAGATGGAACACAGACTGAAGAGATAACTGATAAAAAGGTAGTGGTGGACATAATTGAATGATGGACAAGGCATTATTCGATTGATGATCATTAAATAACTCGATTATTGCTTGCCCATAATGAAATAGTCTTTAATTTAGCAGTTTCTGTATTATTATTTTCTGATATGTATAACTACACATATATTCCTTTCTTTACTATAAAATATTGTATAGACGCAGTTTTATTTTTATTTGTACAGTACAATTGTAGCTATGAGAAAAAATAAATACTTTTATAACGAATTATCTTTCAATTGTGAGTGATTTTTACAAGGAAATAATTTGAACTAACGCAGGGAATACATAACTGGAATGTAACAATTTATCTTTCAGTTTTTTCATTTTATTTACAGAAATTTTCGGTATTATGTTATTAATGAAAATGCAGTTAACGTAGGCTATCAGCAATGGATTAAATCTACATTAAAAAATTATTTTCTTAAAATTCTGTGGCCCATCTTCGAATAAAGTGCTACACTTCTATGATGGGCATAAAATCATAAATTTTATAGGATGGCCCACTGTTTTACAAAATGCGATTTCCTCAGTTTCTCCCAAATGAGTGAATATTTTTCAATTTCTCTTACACATACATAATATACAAAATGTAACGATCATAATGACACTCTTCAACCGATTTTTTCTTCTTCGCCGTTATTCGATTACAGATCCTTTACTATTTCTTTGTTATGATTAGTGTGAAATACAGATCTATTTCATAACTTAAAACATAATTAAATGTTCTCATTTTTCAAGAAACTGAGGAAATGAAAAATGCATTGTCCCCACCACTTTTTGCCCACCCTTAACTAGATTGTAGATGTATTATGAATTTATCGCTATTTACTCTTCAAATGCGTTTAATTGAATACGTTTTTCTTACGCTTTGCTTATTAGTGGAAAACACTAAACCTGATACATAAATTGCAGGACAACAAAACCGTTCATTAACTTATTGTTAATAAGCTGCTGACATGCAATAAGTTCCTTAATCTCTTATTTACATAGTACAAATGACAGGTGTTGCACGCCTTGAGGTAACCAAAACATAAATTATTATTTACCGTATATCGCACTTCTCTCCTTATGCAAGATAAATACTTACATACCGAGATCTGCTTGCAGCTAAGGCCTGCAGTTATACCGAGGCTATTGACTCTTCATAAATTATTTTAATTAATTCCGGAACAGATATTTCATTTAAATAACTCCTGGAACAGTATATCGGTCATAAATATTTAATAATCCATTACGTTAGCATGCTGGCTTTGACTAAATACGTAGAGAGAACAAAGGTTAGAGCATGATGCATCTCTCACATTCAGGCGCGGCAACTGATTTGACTGATTGCCGGGCTTCGGATACTGGTAACGAAAAAAAAAGAAGTAACTATGAAATTTGAGTTTAATGACTGCGTTGCTGTTATTAATATATGTATAATGAAATTTTTATCAGGAAAATTATTGAGTAATCAAAATACTAGAGATGATTACTATATAGCGAGCAGAATTTAATAATGATGATCATGAACTATATTCAAACTAAATCGATGTAATATACAAGTCATTCATAGATAGCATATTAAAGCCTATAATCAACTGGTTGTTCATTTACATGTGGGATAAGCTCTAAACATATTTCTTAATGACTGTCAGATTTTCAAGTTCCTTTTTTCTTTAAATCCAATTCACTTTAATAGTTTTTATATATATTTTTTGATACAAATTTTTTAGTACTTGAATGAATGGAGGAGTATAACATGTTAGGTATATTATGTAAACATCTGAAATTCATTTCACTATTTAGTATTTAGATTAAGATATATCCGACTAAATTGAAGGTGTTATTGGACTCAACAGTGCAACAAATGGGTAAAATTACAATACGGGAAGTGATTAAAGGTATTATGTTCCAAGAAATCTGGATTTTTAAGGTGCATAATTACAGTCGAATTAGTTTGTTTGTTCTTCCTTCTATTAATAACAGTAAACATTTCAGCGGCCATTGATCACTACGCAATCTCAATCTCTTTCGAATGTTTTTTTTTGCTCCATTAAATTAATCTAGTAAGTATATTCAATAAATGCGACTTAATCAATATGAAAGTGTTAGAAAAAGTAACTCATGAATGAGTAAAAAGCTTGCATATTGCGAGCAGATAAACAGCGGGTATTATGTACATTTTAAACGATTTCCTTCATGGAAAAATCCTCATCTTATCAGCAATAAATAAAGTTAAGTTCTTGGTAAATGCAAAGTGATTTATATATTCATGTTTTACAGCTAATGATGTTAAAAACAATGTTACCCTAGGGATCTTAAATAGATGAATAAAATCTTTGTTTATTAGCTTCTTCAAACTCAATAGATGCCGGCAGGCACTAATGAAGTTTCTATTTTACTATTTCCGCATAGCATGTCACGCATTCTACAAATTCTATTTTCCTTGTTTGTTTATCTTGTATTATGAGCACGTGTTTTTTATTAAGTCTTTTTTTATTATTTTTACATCTTTTCCGTTGATATAGTTTCTTTCTTATAGGTATACAATGTTCGTTGTTTAAGGAAAGGTATATGTAGAGTCCGTTGCAATAGAGAATGGTACATGACGTCACACGCCCAATGAACGAATATTGGTAGCCGATGCCTCGTTGCTAGGTAGCAGACAGTGGTGGCCGGTAGCCGAGCGTAATTGACGTCAGGCTTCGCGCAGCTTGTACGACATGTGCCATTCTTTATTGCGACGGACTCTGTCTGCACGTTGTTTTGTTATAAATGGTTTGCTGTTTAGGTTAGGGTTTAATGTGTTTCTAAATTTGTTGGTTTTATTTTAACTATTTGCACCACCTAGCATTTGTTTGTAATGTTCCATTAGAGTAGTTGTAGAATATTTTTAAAGATACTTTTTATCTTATTGCGCCATATTCATTGAATGTTAAAGCCTTGCTTTTTTATTTTAGAAATTAATAAAAGCTGGCGTATACGAGGGATTAAATAACCATATAATACTAAATTGGTGGGAATATATTATGCAGTAGAAACGCGCTGGGTCTGTTTTGGGAGCAATTTAAACAATCATTTCTTCCCTTATCAATAAAGAGATCTACTATTATTTAGGAAATAGATTAATCTATGTGGAGATACAAGATTATATCTCCTTGTTTTGTAAACACAATTGGAAATCAATCTCATCGGACTAACCATTTTTCTGTATAAGTGGTTTCTGAATCTACAGTGATATGTAAAGACAGAGACAATTACCTCATCACTTTTGTGGTCAAGTTGAAGTAGTTTCTTGATCCTCACATGATTACGTGAGATACACTCTTTCGCATGCACCAACCCAGAACAATTAATTGTTTCTGTATTGGGACAATTCCTGATTTAACCAGAGTTTGATTTGCTGTCTAACTATCGTAGGTGCTATGCTATAACTATGCTACTGGCAAGTTCTGATTCTTGAAATTGCTGCGTAACACCATTTTTCGAATGGACGTTTCCTCATTTATAAGAATGTGATGCTGCCCTCCGTGCTGCCTGATTAGCAAACAGCACCTGACTGTCACTGAAAATTTAATTGACTTGTTTCTGTACTTTTTATACACAATATCTACAGCAGACCTTATTGGTATAGGTTTCAGTCGCGAAAATCGTGCCGTCGGTGGCCTCGTTGCAACGGTATTTGTTACAGCGAAAATTTATTTATGTCAAAATACTCGTAAGAATTTCTAGTTGGAGTGTGCAAATGTAATGTCATGAGTGTTGAAAGATAGTGTCCAGATTTTTGTCACTGTTTCAATTCACTTCTGCAGCTGTAAATTTGCAGTCTAGGATATATTCAAGTTCATCATTTTATGAGTGAAATGGACTATTCATTGAAATTATTTTTTTCAAATCCAGCAGATGGCGCAGAATAGTTTCATTTTTTTAATATCGAAGTGTAATGTAATCCTATCTATGCCCAGTGGGGACGAAGTCGGAAAAACAAGATCTATTGTAAGGAACAAATATAGACGGTATTCTATTCACGTAGTTAAAAAAGCGTTTAGAGATAAACCTGATAATCATTGGCAGAGTAGGTGGGATATTACTTTAAATGAGACGTGGACTAAGAAATTTATCGGTAGCGTTACACGTTTTAGGAAAATGAGGGTTAATTTATCCTATCAGGCAGTAGAATTGATAAAAGGTCACGGTAATTTTAAATCGTATTTATGTAGAATAGGGAGGGCTAACGATTCGCATTGTGAATGTGGTGGGGTAGATGCAGCGGCACATGTGTTATTTGAATATCCATTCAATGATGAGTAGCGGTCAGATACAGAAGTTAGGGCATTAACTAGGGTAACTTGGCCGCGAAACGAAACAGGCATTAAAGGTAATGATTCGGTCGAATGGTGGGATTTTTTAGTAATGTTGCTAAAGAACTAGATAGGCTACGGCATGATATTTAGATAGTTTAGTAGGGTAGCACGCTTGATAAATGAATAGTTTATGCTCTTTAGTGTGGATCGGAATTGGTGTTAACAAAATATTTAAAATATAGATCTTTAATTTAATTACTATTGGTTAGAATAATTAGGATTAAGTTATTGTTAAGTATTACAATAGGTACTTGTGTGGTTTTATTTGCTTTTAAGTCATTACTTATTTGCTGTTTCAACTTCCAATGTGTGAAAAAGTGAGCAGTTACGTGGGGACGGCACGGCTGTCGGAATTAAGGAAACCTTGAGGCTGCTTCTTCAGCACTCAGAAGGATAATAACACTTTGCCGGCTATCAGTAACAAGATCTGGGACTTCTCCCACAGTAAGACTTTTGTCATGGTTTTCCCTTACTCCTTGGCCATTGATTGTATATACATAAGTATATTATATATAATCAACTCGATGGCGAATGCTGGGAGATGACTAAAGTCGTTCCATAGGCGCATTTAATAACAACTGATAGCTGACCTATTTACAGTAGACTCGCGATTGTGTGAACTAATCACATTTCACATACTTCAGGATTTCACATAAAGTAGTATTCATATAATTGCGCGGCTACTGTATTATATTTTTGTTATTAACAATCATAGGGAACATTTCAATTGTTATGGAATCCATATACCTAGTACTTAGAATAGGATGATTTGTAATTATTAATTTTTCATAAAGTGGTATTCTATTCAAATAAAATATGCGCCATTGCACCTATTTACACTTATTAGATTGTTTCAATAATAAAACGTACCGATTCGAGATTTAAATATGAATTAATTCATAGGGTTTCTTCTTTTCCAGCTATAAGCTTCAATTTCTTTTTTTTAATAACATGGTTTTAGCGGAAAATATAATAAAATTCTGAACAAGAGTTAAGGGTAACACTGCGTAGGCTTTCCCGGCCGGTGTAACTATAACTAACAGCTTCTTGCGGGTTTCGCCGTGTGTCAAAACTTTTTGCTCCAGAGCGAAAGTTTTGACACACGGCGAAACCAGCAAGAAGCTGCTAGTTATGAGTTAAGGGTTTTTTATTTGCGTTTTAGCTTTCTCTTTTTTTTTAAATACAGCTAAATTATTCACAGTTTTAACCATGAATGATTTTTTTTTCTTATTACCCTTTAACTACAGATTTAATTGTTATACATTCTCAGAATAATGGTTTTATTTCAGTCGAATGGTAAAATTAAAAAGAAATATGTAAAAATTTTTGATTGTTATTTGTTACCTCTTTAAAATTGCTCACAAATAAAAGCAGTAAACGAAACAATAACCAAAAATGTTAATTTTATTCACATAAAAAAGCCTCGGCACAAAGTAAATGAAAAACGTTTAACCTTCGTTTAAAATTGTATTTACATTTTTCGCTACAACCACGTTGAATAGAATGTTTTTACAGGTTGCTCCTTCTATTGCACGCTACCCAGCAAATTTACTCTAAATCTTCGAATCTAATACAGCCGTGAGGAATAAACTGAGAAGTAAGTACAGTTACTAAAATGCTCACTTTATCAGTTTTATTCGCTTTGACCTCGAGTTAATATTATGCACACACACACATCTTCGAGAATTCCTCTTCCCATTGAATTTAAACTAAATACCTAACGAGCGCGCGAGCTTTTGATTTATCTCCTTCCGATTTAGTGGCTGCGGCCTGCAGGCAGCAAGCCGATCGTCCATACAACAAGGCGAGCAGGAAACCGCAATATCGCGGTCGATACAGTTAGGTAAATCTAATTAAATATGGATTAATTTACATATGTATATACTAAATGCAAAGCACGTCTCGCATAAGAACGACATAAAATCGCAGTGGGAAAAATTGCCCCTTTCGTGCAAGCTGCGACTAAAACCTAAAGCTCAGATCTTTCCGACCGTTCCAAAGTACGGGTAACCTTCGGTTTACGTTCCTAAAAGCACAAGCGTGTACCAAATCGACCCAATTATCATAGAAAGTGTAGGTGTAGGTAAATAACATGCACAGAAAGTAATTATATTGTGATATAATTTAAAAATCACATAAACATTTCAATTCAAAGCATTTAGTTGTTTCACATTTGTTAATACAAAAGATCAATTACAAAAAAACTACAGATAGTAGATGATATATATTTCAGAAAAATCATGTTTCAAAAAGAATAAGCACTATCAGGCAAAACTATAAATCATTTAATTTAATAAAAATTACATTTGTCAAGCTATTGACATCTATCGGCAAAAACAGAAAATTTTAACTCAAAAGAAATCTGTAATTAGTTGTCAAATAAGATTCATCGAATTTTTAATTGATTTTCAATACAAATCACATACAAAAGAGTCGAATAGTTACAATTTGAAAGGCGCTAAATAAGTTTCGAAGCTTGAATACAGTCAAGCGTAAGGATTCGATCCTTTATGACCTGATAATAATTACTACACGATTTTTTTTTCATTATTACAATATTTTATGTAAAGAACCCGTACGTGTTCAACATAATTAAACTAGTAAATTTATTAGGTAATTTAATGAAAAAAAGAAAAAACCTCAATGAAAAAACCAAAAGAAGAAAGTTATTATTCTTGTATCGAAGTTCCTAGTTTCAGATTTCTTAGAAAATTCTAAGAAAAGTATCGAGTATCTTAATTATCTAAGTTTTCTTTTTAGCATTAAGAAATTCAGTATAAGATCAAATGGAGACAATGACACTTCTTTTTACGTTTCCAATTCGTACCAAGTGTTTCAATGATTGAAAGAATGTAGATCAGCTACTTTCATAACCCTTAAAGATTCTTCTTCGCTTTCTTTCTCTTCCTCCTTTGAATGTTAACGATTTATTCTTGAGCTAATTCTTCCAACTCCGCATTGGAGAGCGCCTCGTCATGGCTTTCTAAATCTTCTGCCACTTCTTCAACTGAAACACCGGCTAATCCGTTTGTGCAAGTCTGCTAATGTTTTCAATAACATTCTTCTCATGTCCTTTTTCCAAATTGTGCACAAATGATAGAAGTTTACGTTATACCCCATTTAAAAAATTCGTTGGCACTTCATTCTAAGCTGATTCGATGTTATTAATGCCAATAAGTTTTAATTGTTTTGTATAAAGTGTCCAAAACGCTAACCATTTCCGTAAAAGCATTGCATAGGTAATAAGCTTTAAATGTTGCAATAACCCCTTGATCCATCGATTGCAAAAGGAGGCATGTAAACGATCGTGACATCCATATTCTTATTTCAGCAAGATTTTGAGGGCATCCAGAGGCGCTGTCCAGAATACAAAGTGCTTTGGTCGGTAGGTAATGTACTTTACAAAAGCGAAGCACAGCAGGGCAAAAGTACTTTGTGTACCAATCTGGGAAAACTCCTTGTGTTGCCCAACCCTTTTTCTTCCACCTCCAATAAACTGGCAACACATCTTTTTTTCGAACCTTTAATGCAGCATTGGTTTGAGTTTCAAACTTCCCAAAGTATTGACTCCCAACAGAAGAATTAACCTATCTTTTACAACTTTATACCCTGGAGTGAAACTTTCTTCATGAGGAATGACGGCTCGCGATGTTACCTTTTTTTTCCAGTAAAGTCTAGTCTCATATACATTAAAAATAGGATCGGGAGAACGGTTTCCTGTTTCTACATAACCTTGAAACTGCTTAGAAAAGGCAGCCGCTTTACGTTAAAATAACGTAAAACGTTAAAAATAAATAATGTATGATATCATAACAGTTGCAATGAATTTGTTTGAATAGATACTCTTCTTCCAAGTGCCATCACTGTTTATCTTTATTGCAAGTTGAATGGTTAGTGGAAGGAATCTAATGGTTTTCTTTGGATTGCAGAGTTGCAACATCATGGCTAGCAATTTATGGATATAGAGTACTCCCGCCATTCTGTATTGAAAGTTTACTTTCTACTGAAAACAGGCCCGTCTATAGTTAATTTACCAATTTCTTAAAAATAATAACATAAAATTTAACTTTCAAATGAATTATTCCTATTATTGCAATTGCTTTGTCCTACACCACTAATCTTTCCTTGCTTTGGAATGCCTCTTGCTTACCTTTACTTTTTAATTTATATGCACACAACAAGCTTTTTAGTGGCACCTGCTATTGTTTTAGTGCTTAACCTAGTAGTGTCAGTAGTTTTTGAATAATAGAGATATGGAGGTATGGATTCGTTCCAGATGAGCCTTTCGGCTTGGCCTTCATAAATCCGTAGATGGCTAAGTGGATCTTCCGGTGATCACGGTGCCAATATCAAGCAACAACAACAATAGTTGAATGGTTGTACTTGTTACGTGAGCACCGTATCCTGAGGCAATCAATAAATAATTTTACGAAAATGGTAAGTAGTTTAAATCATTTACTGTAGTTCTGTTTCTTGGTGGTAAGTATTTAAGTTTTTTAGTATTGTATTTGTGCGACACACTGTCAATGAACACTTGTAAACAAAACAGAAGACTTCATGGATATAAGCATCGTAAAAAGATTTTGTGTTCTTTAAATGCAGTTTTACAAGAGGTGCGTGAATCAAGGCTTAATAAAGTTCTTATGGCTCATCTTTGAAGCAGAAATATTCTTGTGGCAGAAGTGCATCCTCTCTAATAAGTTGGCATAGTAAAAACTTTTCAAAATCTCATAACTGCAGCATCTTCTAAGATTATAAAAAGCATAGCAGGTTCGCGCCAGTTCACCACACAGGCGTTTACATGCCTAATCCAATTAATCTTTCATCAATGTGCACTCTCAAACCCTCGCAAAGTTAGTAAAAGGAGGGTACTTATTATCTTAGTTTGACCGTTGATTCCATATCAACATCTATTAAATAAAATAAGGTTAGTTTTGTCAGCATTGATTATTAAGGCCTATCTAAACTTTAATAAGTAAAAAAAAAAAACACTATCTACCTCTACAAATAGCTCAGTAAGGATATTAAAGGTTACTAGTATGCTGATATCATCGGCATACATCGTGATAACATCACTGAAATTCAGTGAAGATAAATCATTTATATAAGCAAAAAAGGGTTGGTCCCAGTACAGATCCCTAAGGCACCCCAGTTGAAATACTACAACTATTCGAGTGCACGTTATTACAATTCCTTTTTGATGTCGATCAGTTATATATAACTTAAACCAATCCAACGTTGACCCGCAAATACCGTACCTTCCCAGTTTATATAATAATATAGAATGATCAACGCAATCGAGTGCTTTAGAATCTTTAGATAAATCTATTAGAATAGCCAAGGTGTTCGATTGTCGAAAGATCTACGTAATGATCGTTAACCACATTAATTAAAGCTGTATTAATTGAACACTTTGGGATAAAATCACGTTGATGTTTTGATAATAAATTAAATTTTAAAAAATAATACAAATTTTTAGTATTCATTATTGTTTTAATAATTTTAGAAAAAGTTAAAGATAAAATGGATACAAGAGTATAATTATCTAAATCGTTAACATCACCTTTTTTTGAAAACAGCTATTATACGTGCAGTTTTGAGAGAAGACGGAAAAATTTCCTCTCTAAAAGAAAAGTTTGTTAAATAAGCTAATAGAGAAAGAATAGTCTTGTTATTCGTATAACTGCAAGGGATCGTGTGGCGTTATTTTATTCTACATAACTTAGTGCATGTTATTTTATGTATGTGCACTTGTCGGATACAACATACGACTTCAGACTGAAATAATGTAAATACTGCTGTGGACTGATGGTACAAGCATAAATGTAAAATGAAATTGAAAATAAAAAAAAATTGATTTAAATTTAAATTTACTAGCTCAGCGGGGGGGGGGGGGGGGTAAAAGAATCTACTCTTAGGGTTACTAATCTAATCATGAAAAGTAAAATGTGGGCGTAAGTAAATTGACTAACTTTAATTATTAAAATTGCAAAGGGTTGAATTCAAAATAAAAGAATAGCAATTTAGAATGACATTTACAATCATTGATTTTTATTTTTATAAAAAAAAAGAAAAAAACATTTGTTACAATTTGCAGTAAAAAAATAAACCATGGACTTAAGGTCCTGGACGAAATAAAAAACTGCAGGAATCTACAATTAAAAAGGACGATGCAAATCCTTTATCAAACAAAAGACAGATTTGTTCTAGAAGAAAATCCAAATCGCACAAAAAATCCACGTGGTCTTAAAAATTACAATACACTAAAATTAATTTAAACGTGCACAAACAATTGTAATAATATTAAATTGAAATATAATAACAAGCTCAAAGCTTCTTTTCACCTAATCCGAGGTGATTAAATACTCAAAACTAAATTGAAAACTACGAAACGGAAAAATTAAACTCTTTAAACTAAAAAAACAATTTCTTCTAAAACAAATTACAATAATTACTGATCTTATATCCAACATGCGTACACAATTAAACACAACAGCAATAATTAATGAAAAGAGTTCCTTGAAAGCTGATAAAATTCAAATAAACCGAACTACATTTTAAATAAAAATGAATTTACCAAAAAATGGCATCAAAGAAAATAAACAACATCTACTTACGAAAACTTTCAACGAACTACCTTTTAAGAGGCCCTACATCGCATACATATAACAAAATAGATGCGTGCACTCGCAGCGCATAAAATACAACGAAAATTCTCTTGAATATAACAATGAACAAAATATATATACAAAACTGACGAAGGCAATAAGTACAAATGACTGAAATTAATTTAAACAGCTGAACAATAAAATACTTAAATTCATCAAACAAATCTATTAACAAAATCTTACTTAAAAATAAAATATTAACTTCTGAGAGAATTTGCCCGAAACATTGACAAAGATTGATCTCTAATAATAATATAACACAGAATTTATAACCCCCGGGGTGCCAATCCACAGCAATACGTTAAATTTTCAATGATTTTGGTTTCATTAATACAATTAATGTTTTATTTCTCAGTAAACTCCGCAGTTATTTAATAAAATCATTTTCATTGGTTTGATAAACTCGTTTTTTGGATTAATTTTATTGCATGATTTCATGTGAACACTGATTTCTTTAATTGTTTTTGAACCCATTTTTTGTTCAGTGCGTTAATCATAACGTTTGTGATACGTCATAAAGGGGATTGTCCCTAGAATAAAAACGAATAGATAGAGAGTTGTGGTAGAGTCCCCAGTTACTCGAGAGAAACAAGGGAGTTACACAGCAGCATTATGGTGAATCGGCGCAAATTGGGCCGGCGTAAATCGAGGGTTACTTGTACTCAATCCGAAAACACAATCGCGTCCATTCCCATCGGCATCTCTCGCACGTGCATTAGAGCCGTTCTCACGCAATTTTCGAATTGGATGTTCCCAAGTTGCGCGGGTTGCAGGGAGAGAACCTAGGCGAGCATTCGGCGTTCGAAGATAAATCTCCTCGCCGGACGTATTGGAAATGCAATAAAATATTAGGGCATATAAATATCGATTTCCATGTCGCCAAACGAGTCGCATGTAAGCCATAGATCTCAGCTTCTTTGGCGGTCCCGAGTAACAAGCGCGACTAGGTCGATCGATCAGGAACGGATTGCAAAAATCCACCTCTGGAGATATGAACACGTTCGCGGTATCCTTTTATAAGTGTAGGTACGTCTACGGTACCGTGAACAAGTTCCTTATACAGAGCGTTCCCGGTGTGAAACCCTGAACTATCTACCGCATCAACTAGACTTTTTAAAAGGCGATAAATTATAAGCGCCGTAAATCTAGGGTACATCGTACTAGTCTTTTGTGTAAGGATTTATCGCAGGAAATGATACACAGCTCGGAATACTTAAATATTGTTAATATTTGCTATAAGATTTCCAATGATCTTGTAGTCGTTAGATATATTTCCGATACGGCAGTAATCCGCATTTCGAAAGTGTACAATCATTGGATGTTGTTCACGCCAGTTCATAATTATTTGTATTATTTTGTAGTTTGCATCATCTTTTGGTTGTTTTTTTTTTTTTGTTTCATCGGAAATGTAGGCATACGCTTCATAGTTGCTTCGCCACGTTAATAGTTCTTAGCAGCCTCACTGCCTATAGAAGCTTTCCATTTCCTCGCTTTATCCAAATCAAATCAAATCAAATCAAATCTTTATTAACCCATTTTGCTATACAAAACATATAGATTGGGCAGGTCAACATAAGAAACAACACTTAAAAATACACATATAACATACATAGTACATATACTTGTTGCAGCTCAGGCAGGGTTCAAATTTCGCAGTATTGTAAAAACCTTCATTCGACAATAATAATAATAATTATAATTTATTGATGCTCAAAATAAATTATTTGTATATACACACGTCAAGAATTTAACAAATTAAAGGCCGTCACAATACACAATATATTCATTAATTAAGTAAAACGCTTTGCGAATTAATATTCTTTCATTTTATTTCTAAATTTATTAAAATATTTTATTTCTTTTCTGACTGGACTGCGCAATCCCTCTGGGAAGCCTATTAAATTTGATTAAAGCCAAACAACAAGTGGAGATTTGAAATGAAAAATAATGATAAGGTTCAATGTATGTTATATTATGTTTATTTCTGTTTCATATTTATTGATTATCCGCATGAGTTGAAAATTTATGTTTGTTACAATAAATATATGTTAATAATTTGACAGAAAAATAGAAGGCGTGGTAAGAACGTAATGAATAATGAATGCATCCTTGCAAGAAGCCTTGTGCGGTAAATTAAAAAATTAACCTTATAATAGCTTTTTGTAATACAAAAACTCGATGAAAGATCTCTAGCCTGACCCAATCAATTATGGTATAGGAAATTATTGGGTAAACGTATGCATAATAAGCGCTCAAAAGAGCCTCAATATTTAAAACCTCCCGCAGGGTATGCATCATATAGTAAGCCTTTTGGAGATATTTTCCACTTCAGTCTCCCAGTCAAGTGGCAATCAAGGTAGGTTCCAAGGAGATTGAACATTCGGGCAACAGGGATCACCGTATTTTATAATATTTAGACTAGATTTTCTATTTATTGAAAAATTCAGTTAATAACGATTTTTCGTTATAACCATAAGTTTATTTGTTCTACACCATGTATTAAAATTCCTTTATAACAGTTTTGATTTTATAAATAAGATTATCCTTATTATAATCAGATATTACTATGCAAGAACCATCTGCATATAAGAACACCTTTCCAACCAATATATGGTTTGGGAGATCGTTTATAAATAATAAGAATAACAGCGGGCCAAGGCTGCTACCCTGAGGGGTGCCAATATCCATGCCCGAATTCATCCGACCTTACCTCACCAAATTCTGACAACGATTTTTCTATTTTCAAGAAAGATACTACCCAGTCATTTATGACACCTCGTATGTCGAATCGTAATTTTTGGATAAAAGTGAATATATCAACAGAATCAAAATCGCGTTAATCAATAACACCGCCACAACAAGCCTACCCTGTCCATCTCCTCATGGAATATATTGCACACATTCAACAGTTTCAGTCTCTGTGGAAAAACCAGGTCTGAAACCATGTTGACAATTTGAAATTAATTTATATTTTGTGAGAAAAGAATACACTCCATCCATATCGTCTCACCTTATTTACCTTTAATTCCTTTTTCCGCAAGTGGACAGACGGACGGGACACTTAGGGTCGCTTTCTTTATTTACTTTTTTTGTTAGTTAATTTCGCTTAGTTAGATTAAAACCGCTACTTTCACATATAGATGTATAGGCTTGTGATATTGTATAAAGACATACAAATACCACTGCGTATTTGCGCTTCCCAATGTGCATGCAAAATTATAATATACGATGTAAAGTGCAAAAATATTTCGGGAAAATAAAATTTTTGTTTGTCCAAATTTATCAGGTTACAAAAAATTGTTTATGTATCGTCGTCCGTGAACTATAACCAAATGTCCGTTTTTAACATGACTGCCTTTGCCCTAAAAAAAAAAAAAAAACATTAAACGTACTTTACAAACAATTTTAATTAGTACTACGCCAAGTTGTGGTTTCAAATTTTAAATATATTGCTTTGTTTTTCAGAACAGGTGCCCGGAATTTATTTTTTTTTATTTCTAGCTTCAGTAAAATACGGTATTCTAACTATTTTACACATAATTTAATTAACTTTATAGAGCTTTATTATTATTATAGGTAGAAAGCTATTAGGACAGCTGCAGAAAGTTCTGTGAGGATGTCGATTCAATACCTACCGCTTCACGACTTCACAAAGTAATGGCGAAGGGCAGAGTCGATACAGGAATGGCACTAAGAAAGCAAGGCAGAGCTTCATTGAAAGTGAAGAAGAAGGAGCTCTTCTTCTAGAGAACCACTTCCCTGAAAGCAAAGTGGGTACCCCGGAAAATCTTTCCGAGTAATAGAAGACCAACTGAAATGACCATGGCCAAATACATATGTAGCAGCGAAAAGTTAAAACGAGCCGTAAACACCTTCCAGCCCTTTTAAAATACAGTAGACGGGATCCTTCCAGTCTTACTCTAGACAGGGAGGGACGAAATCCTTTCACACGTGATCCGGATAAGTCGGAGTAGTGTGGAGCTGGACTATATTGTAGAAATTTGACCAAAGTCACCTTCATACCAAAAGCAGAGAAAAAGGATAATACACACCTCAAATCCCACAGACCTATCGGCCTTACCTCATTCATTCTGGAAACGGTGGAAAAGGCTGTAGATAATTATATCAGAACAGATATATTGGAGCCGGCAGCGTTACATCCCTGCCAAAATGCCTATCAAACGGTCAAATCCACTGAGATTGCATTAGTGGAGCTAAAGGATCGAATCCAAGATGCACTAACGAATAAAGAAACGATCTTGTGCGCCTTTCTGGACATACAGCGCCCTTTTGACAATACTCCACACGAGTCTGTCAAAAAACCGTTAATTAATATCACCCTCCCAACATACATTTATCATGAATGCACAGTATTTTTGCGTAATAAATGTTTCCCTATTTCTCATAATGAATGAATTATATATTTGGACACATAAAATCAACCACACTGTACATGTGGTACAAAAGTGGTATCAATTAATGCAGTTTTTCATACAAAGTCGTTGCAATAAATTTTCTTTTCTCGTGTGCGTTAACTGGGTCAGCATCTATGTAAGTACAATGAGAAAATATAAATTAATTATTTCGGCGATTTGAAGCGCCTCCGTAGGAGAACAAATCGGTGATCTTTGCAGTCGACGGAAACACTCTAAACAGTGGCCGTAAGACAATAAACGGATTTCTCTTGGTTCACTGCACCGGAGGCTAAAGTTTCGCGTTTATGATAAAGCCACTCTTACGTTACTTTAACGGCAAATTGCATTTCGGATTGAATAACGAGCGCCGATCCGCTTACGGGCGGCTGACTAGTATCAAGCCTTAGATGGTGGCGCCCCGTAGAGACCAGACGTACATCTAATTTTATCTCGACAAGAGAGCAGCCGATGGAAAATATATCGCTAAAAGCATTTTGCGTTCGTAGATTAGTCGATTTATTGCCGCAGGTTAAGGCTGTATATTTTCTGTGATCTCTACGATGGATATGTATAAGGTATACGTAAACCTACGTCTTGAGTTCGTATACTGAAAAGCGATACGGATGACAAGTAATGCTGATTGTATTATTTTACATTGTAGTACTGAATAGTGGAGGATATGTTCGTATAACAGATTAGTTAAGCTAGGTATCCAATTCAAACTTTAATTAGGTTAAAGATGTGCTGAGAATGTACTATTCAATAGTGATGTATAAAACTGCTTCTTTACGTTAGCAGCTACAACCTGCTTCTGCTACTTTTGATTAGCAGTTTAAAACAGTTGCTACCTTTTGTGGCAGTTTTTCTTAAATAGCGGTATACGTTAAATAGATAAACTGTTTCTACAAATTTGCACACCGCCCCAAAGTGTCTTTTTCTACTGCTATTCACTCAATATTTATATGTATTTATATTGTGGACCACTATTTGATTCAGTAACGAGTGGAGCTACTTGTACTTAAATACGTATTGCTGTGTACTGATTGAATTGAAATTGCAAAATGAATATTAAAAATGACAAAGAAAACTTAAATTAGCTAGCTCAACGGATAAAATTTTAAAAGGCGCGAAAGAACAATTAAACTCAAAGTTACCCTCGCGAATTAAAACTTGAATCTGATCACGAAAAGTAAATTGTGAGTGAAAGAAATCTGACTTTCCCAATTATCCCAAAAATTGAAAAGGTTCAATTAAAAAATAAAAAACAGAATTTTAACTCAACAACGTTAAATAACAATCAAAAATTTATTATAAAAAAAAGAAAAAAAAGTTAATTACAATTTTGCAGAAACAAAAGCCGTGAACAGAGGGTTCTGGCCTAAATTTAAAAACTGCACGTGATTATAAATTACAATAGGTTCTGAGGGGTCATGTTTCATAATTTCTGTAATGATATGTATTATATGTATTATTTGTTTTGTATTTCTTAAGCAAAATCGATACAAAAACTAGGAAAGCTAATCAGCGAAACTTGCATTGTGTTGGTTGTTACACAAAATAACTATTATTACTTGGAATAAAATTGTCTTCACCTGGACTTGACAAAACAATATTTCTATGTAGTTGTTAGAGAATTTTGTTTATTTTGTATTCTCATATTTACTTAAGCGAATGCGATGTTCATATAATCTTTATTTCTAAAAGATTATTTTTTTACCGCGTACGTTTGTTATTTATTTAACACACCACTAAAATATAAGTATTTTTGAATATACCTCATTTATTATGTTTGTTAGTTCATTTTTACATTTTTCTAGGGTAAAAACCATCTATGATACATAGATAGTGCCACAAAATAAACGTAAACTATTGCTTACAATAAAATGTCACCACCCAAATTCATGTAAATAACAACACCATACACAAATTATTGTTAGTCTTTCAGTTATAAGTTACCACCAAAGTTTACTACTAGAATAAAATACAGCTAACATATATTGACAAAAACTTATTAAATTCTTTAATTTAATAATCACATGAAAATAATGTTAATTTTTAAGTAAGCACTTAACTTACAACTACAAAATACAAGTTAATAAATTATCAAAAAATTAAAAATCAATTTATTCATTTAAATTATTATTATCTCCATTCCTCATCGGTGTTGTAAAAAAAATAATTAATTTAATTACACATAAAAAAAAAAATCCCGTCTGCGCCACGCGCCTCCCAAAGTCATCAAGACGATCTAAATATCCCTATACGACAAAGTTTGCACGCTCGAGAGCGCCTGGCTCCAATCCAAACCGACGCACGATGCTCCCTTTACACAACATATTTAGACACATTTGCCTACTCCTGCATCAGGAAACCTCTTACAAAAAGTAGCAGCTTCCTTTGGTATTGAATAGCTGCTACAAACTGCTAACGGTTGTTAGCCGCTACAAAATAGTTTGCTTCGTAGCCCATCAATAACATTTAATCTCCATGCCCTTTGAAGTAAAATTGAAGCCTAGGATACTGGAATATCGTACAGTTACCAAACGATAAATTTATATATTTAATTGCCACATATACTGGACTTACAAACAGGTGTGTACATAAAATAATTACATATAGTATGATTGATGGTTCATCCTACGTAAGTACCATAACATTATATGCTTTTTCTATCCCCAGCTTTATGGTTATTAAAAAAAATGACCCGTGGAGGAATCGAACCTTCCGACCTTCGACTAGTTGATTGAGTGCGACGCTCTGACCACTAAGCTAACGAGTTATGTTGTATTAATAAACTTTAGCAATAGATAGACTTTATATGCATGCATGTTCGACAGGTAAGAATTGGAATGAAAGCAAACATTTACAGATAAAGTGAGCCTTTAGATAATAATATTTTTGTGTCGACAAGAGTATTTAATAAAATTGATGGAATAAAAAAAATGTGTACTAGGATTATGAATGCTATACAGCGCTCACACACATTTGGTTGTACTATAAATATTCGAATGATGTTACACAAAAGAACACAATATATAATCATAATTGCGAGTAGATGTTCCCTTTAGTCAGGGAACATAAGTGTTTATAATACTATTGATATTGAAAATTAGCGCTTCTTTATGTGTGTGGTTGTTACACAAAGATTTATTACTTCGAATAATTGTTCCACCTGGCTTGCAGAAAACAATATTTCTATGTAGTTGTAGAGAATTCTGTTTTTTTTTATTCAGTTATTTACTTAAGCGGATGCGATTTCGTATATCGTTTTTCGTTTTTTTTCCGCCTACGTTGTCTAGAAGTGCTAAAAATAAACATGAATTGTTTCTTACATAAAATGTTTCTTAATTTTATTCATATCAAATAAGTATCCCTTATGTATTATCTTTGTTCCTTGTATATTATCACCACCCAAATTCATATATAATAACAACACCATACACAAATTATTGTTAGTCTTTTAGTTATAAGTTACCACCAAAGTTTACTACTAGAATAAAATACAAGCGATATATATTGCAATGGCTTAGTGCCAATTATTATAATATCAATGTGATTTTAATAATAAGAGAAGCTATGCAAAACTATTTGACAGACGACTTACTGAAGATTCTTCAATTTTAATAAGTCTCGGGTGGTAGTCGAGTGGCTTGCACGCTGGCTATCAGTTGCGGCAGTCCGGGGTTCAAATCTCGCTTCTGGTCATTTTACGATAATCGGTTTTGTTCCGGGGTCCGTAAGTGTGATTAGGAGGGAGATTGGCTCCTGAGGGGGCTGATAAGCGAATCATATTAGCTTAAGGCGTTACCACCCCTTTTTAAAGAAAAAAAAAAATTACATAACCACTGAAGTTACAACTACAAGAGGCAACAAATTAATAATTTATTAAAAAAAATCTATTTACTCATTTAAATTATTATATATATTACCCCCACTCCCGACCGGTGTTGTAAAAAAAATAATTAATTTAATCATTGAAAAAAATTATAATCCCTTCTGCGCCACGCGCCCCCCAAAGTCATCAAGACGATCTAAATACCTCTATACGACAAAAAACGCTATCCGATTCAAACCGACACACGACACTCCCTCACACCAACATATTATAGACACATTTACAGAAAGCAGGTTGAGCTGCCTAATGTAATGAGCGTTTTACACATCGCTATATTTAATACACTGCTTACTCCTCTATTATACATATGCTACGAAACAACTACTTATTATTTACAATTATTCGAACACTTGTCTACTATATAGGGAAAACTGCTACAAAGTAGCAGCTTCTTTTGATATTGAATAGCTGCTACAAAATAGCAGTTTGCTTCGTAGCAACCCATCACTACTATTCAACATAACCGAAGCAAATTATTTAGAACCGTATTGAAAGTATGGTATCTTCCGATAAGCAAATACTGTCCGTGTTTCTGACGTTGCCGAACGGCTCTATTCAGTGTCTATTTTCATTATGAGGCAACGTTCGAGAGGAATACTCATCGTTTTTTTCTAAAAAAAATACTGTGTCCGATCTGATTCAAATTTATATGCGAAAAGAATTATGCAAAAGGAAACCAACTCCTAAAATAAAAGAGAGATACGGTAATTTATATGATGATAACAGAGAGGCAGCACTATTGAGTCACCTGTGTAGTTATTTTTTTGCCCCGGAACATGGTATTATATTATGTATACAGTAATAATATGTATGTAACTATTTGTTACGTGTAATTCATTTCATTATAATTTGTGCAGTTGGCCAACACAATGAATATTTAAAACTTCTCTAATTTTAAGAAGTACCTTAGAAGGTAGGTACCTATTTTTTGTGAAATGATAAATACTTGACGTATTTATGTTTATAGGATTACATATTAGTAGTACCAATACCAATTTACAATATCAAAGTAAATGTAGAGTCTGCCATTGATATTAATAATAATAATACCAAATTATTGGCTGACACATGTATAGTATATAACATTTTCTATATATGGGCCAAAAAGACTAAATCACCTAATGGTGTTCTTCCTTTAACCTTGATTCATCTATTTTTTTGGACGAAACGAGATCATTTTTTGTACTTGACAGCCTCAATTTGTCCTTCCTTTCTTCTAAGCATTGTTTTTCTTTAATTAACATCCTTTTCGGGTACCACTGCCTATTCCATAAAACCAACTTCAAAACTTCTGTTACTAGCATCCTTCTCCCTTCTGTTTCCAAAATCCTTGAAGTGTGACACCAAAAAGCTATATCCGTCACTTTAATTGCACAACGGACCAAGAAATCAAATAATATCAGAATTATGCAATCTGTAATAACATTTTAACTTTAGTCAATTTAAAAAAAATAATTCTCATAAAAACATCGGAACAAGCAATTTTAAACTAAAACATTGAAACTACAAAAACTTTCTTAAAAAACAACCTTAAATTAAGCATATTAAAACCTGATGAAAGTAGTAAAAATGTTCTCATCAATAAATTAGCTTATGAAAATAAAATGAACGATATTTTACAAGATCAAAATATTCACAAAAGATTATCAAACGATCCCACGAAAAATATCAATTAATTAGAAACAACTTAATTAAAACAAACTAAAAATTAATAATTCCGCCGAAGATGGACTTCCAAAATTACGTAAACAAAATATCCCGTTAAGACCAATAGTTAGTAGCATTCAAAGTCCGTTGTGCAATTTATTAAAATACATAACTGACATTATTTCAAACATTACAGGTAAAACTCGACCTCACATACAAAATTCTTTTCATTTTAAAAATCTCATTAACAATATAAATATTTATAATAATATTTTAGTATCATATCCATTAGATGTATATGTATGTCACTATATAATTCCACTGAATTTAGCAATATAATCCGTGCAAAATCACTGGAATTAAATACAAGCCTTTAGATCTTTACCCCAACAAGAGCCTATTAAAGCTCCAGAAATTAACATTAACCCCAACATATTTTCAATGTAAAGACACTTTCTACGAATAAATCTTTGGGCGTGCTGTGGGCGTACCAATATTAAGTGTAATTGCAAATGTAGTTTTAGAAAACTAAGAAAATAAAATAAACTCTGAATTAAATTTTAAATCCACCTTTTGTAGGCGATACGTAGATAACTGCATTATTTCTACACCAAAAAATTAAATTGAATATATTTTCGAATAATTTAATAATTATAATCATTATTTACAATTTACTTTAGAAAAAGAAAATCGAACAACAGACAAATCTTAATTTTGAATTGAAAATAGAAAAGAAATTTTGACACTAGGGAGTTGACAGTACAAGTTGGCAGACATGTATATACCTCAGTTATTTTACGTTTTCCGAGAATAAATCTTTTCTGTAATTTTCTTTCTAGTTTAATATCTATTTATCAATGAATAAGTGCAATGAAGACACCAGTTCATCTTAGCATGATTGAGACAGTAGCTTAAGTGACAAATTTATTTAGCAATCTGCATGTGAATCTAGTGTGGCAGCCTTCAGAGATTTATTGCCTGCCTTAGAAGAACGGTAGTTTTCCAGCGTGCTTTGAAGTACTGCAAAATGAGTGTTTTCTGAACGAAGGCGCAAAAAATAATATTTTTTCAGAATTTAACGTTAAATTCCTCCATCAAACCAAAAATTTTACAACCATTTTTATCAAAACCCACTGCATCCTCTACATATCCTAAATTATAATTCTAATCAGCACCTACATAATTATATGCCTAATAGACAGAGCTATAAAATTAAGTCCATAATATACGCCTATAAATCACGAAATTTTCTGGAACTCATACACATTAGAAAACATAACAATGCAGTTACCGATCGTCAAGGCATTGCAAACCTATCA
Source organism: Protaetia brevitarsis (assembly GCA_004143645.1). Taxonomy (NCBI): domain Eukaryota; kingdom Metazoa; phylum Arthropoda; class Insecta; order Coleoptera; family Scarabaeidae; genus Protaetia; species Protaetia brevitarsis. The sequence continues at coordinate 2,880,162 of RXPK01000059.1, forward strand.
AATATATGCTTTTCTATAATATAATTCAAAATCATACTAATTATTATATTTAGCTCTATATAAATGTAGATAATTTCAAAATTACATTTATTACACTGTGTATTCTTGAAATATTAATACTTCAAAAACATTTATGACTTTGTACATAAACAAGTTTGCTTACTTACGATATAAAACATATCATATTTTTATATATCCTACATTATTTTCCATTTAATTTTTAAACAAGTACACCTGCATTTATTGCAATATAAATATTGTTATAAAATCAAGTTATAAAATTTCAAATACTGAAATAATTTACGTTATGTAGTTAATTAATTTAAACCTAGTAATAACAGGTAATCATCTAGTTAATAGGATTGTTTATAGCTTTTTGCGCACTAATTTGTTATGAAAGATCAATTTAGATTCATAAAAAGTAATATTGACTGTGCTGTAAAGGTAATATCCAGATGGCGGGAGAACAATAATTTTCAACTATGTTTGTTTGTGCTATTATCAATAAAATCACCTCTCTTCGCTTACAATGTTTTATTTTCATTTTAGAAGGGTTAAAAATGATGCTAAATTAAGTCCCTAACAAAAAAAATGCCACATTTGCTGGATTTATTGAGTGTTGTAAATTACTACTTTCCATTTTGGCAAAATTTCATATCTAGCGAGTTAAAACTGCTCTTTTGCTAACACTAGTTTACAAATTGAAAAAAGAAATCTGCAAATGAGGTGCCACTATATTTTTCTTAAATCTTTTGGCCCGCTGAACTTGAAAATCACATTTTTTTCCTATGGATACGTTTTCGAGATATGAATTTTTGAATTGTTGGTCCATTTTCTCGGAGGTAGTAGTTTGTTTACTTAGACCAAACTCGAGTTAGAAATGATCGATTTAATTGTAAACGGTACTAAATTATTATTTTGCAATCAGCCAGCAGTTTCATTGCAATCAATCACATTATGAAAAAAAGGTTGCTTTTGTGGTAAATATGAAAATCTAATATGGACTCTATCGCCAGGAGGAAGTTAGAAACCGGAGATTATGGCAGTTTGTTTTTTTCCATGTAGTTTTGTAACTTTTTACGAAAATAAAAATGTATTAGGATTTTCTTCGCAAATACCCTGCTCTTTTCGTAAAAGTAAAAATTTTACTTAAAAAATAATACCCGGGTTATATTTGCACGATATCCACTCTTTCAAGGGAATAGTATGAGTTTGTAATGTTAATTTTTGCTTGAAGCTGTGTTTTGAATATTAAGAAAGTTCATAACTCGAACATATTCATTAAAAATATATGCACTTTTCGAGTTTAGTGGTCAAAAAGAAAGTCAAGTCAAATTCGTATCAGTTTGCAAATGGCTGTAAAGTAGTGTAATTTTCAGTTTTTTTTGTGATTAACGTCGTTGTCATAAAGAAAAAAAGACAAAAGGAAGTTAAAAAGAATAAAGCAAAATATATTTGTGAGTAGTTATCAACAACGGCAACTAACAAGGAGAAGGATTTCTAAAAATACTTAACATTGCAAAAAAAAAAGGAACGTATACTCAACAAAATGACAGTAACTGTGCGAAAAAGTAGCGAATACTTTTGTTAGCCGATAATCGTTAATTCGGACCTCGGCGTGTAAACGACTACTAAGTAACGAATACTCATTTTATTCACATTTCTAGTTCAGCAATTGCTGTGATTAAGGAGCCTATGAAAGTTATTAGATTACCTAACTACGGATGTCAATACATTCGAATAAAAAGAAGTTTAAGTTTGCCTGTGTGTTAAGATAAATAATGCACTTCCAAACCAAGAAGCATGTACAATATCGAGTGTTTTTCAAATTTCTTCTTTTAAAATTCCAACTAAAGGCAATGAAATGCACGCGTATTTCTGGAAAAGTTTTAAAAAGCATTTATAATATATCTCACACAAATCAATAATTTTTAATTAGAGAGGAGATGATGTGCTTATATATTTAAAAATGCTGCACAAGCTGCGCCGGTTTCTATTTATTCCGCTGAAATATTGAATCTACTCTTACTAAACAAGTCTATATAAACAAATACGACGCAGTGGTATGTGCAACTCTTAAGATCAAACATAACAGTAATAAGAGTGTGAACTCACCGGCCAGATATAACGAACGGTATTGACCCGTTCCATAATAACACCGATTTGAACTTATACGGAATGTGACATTTGGCCGCGGTTGTGCAAGAGCAATATTGATATAAATGGAAATATGTCTGGCAACAATATCGGCCGCTTATAAGGAGATCGTGATGTATGATATGTAAATTGCGATCATAAAAACAGACGGGTCGGAGGAATTATTAAAGGACAGGGATCGATAAGCCTTTCGTTACGGCTGTATGTGTGTGCCTTACCACGAGGCGCCGTACGTGTGCACTGTCGAAGAGATTTCTTATATAAGAGCTTTGTGTCTAAGTCATATCAATGTTTTCGATTAGTGTACACTAAACAAAGACCGTTTCTAGATTCACAAAAGTACGCTTGCATGCTATTTACCTTTAATATGAATATCTAGCAGTTAATGACAAGCATTAAATGTCTTTATTATTTTGTTTTCATTGCTTAATTTACACTTCACATTCTAACCAAACATAGAACCTAGGCCTGCATGAGCTCGTATAGAGAGTCGATATCCCTGAAAACTAATGAGTGCTTTTATGCACTTTCCTGACACGTATTGGAAGCATTTGACAAAATTCCGCCAGAACCAATCTCCAAAGCATTGAGGAATAAAGGGGTCGATGAAACAAGGTGCAGGTGGATAGAAGTCACTAGCGAAGTTTCCCAGGGATCAGTGCTAGGACCAACCCTCTGCAGTGTAATGTATGACGGTCTTTTGAAGATGGAGTTACCACCGCAAACAGCTTCGTTTGGGATTGCAAATGACCGCCATAGCGGTCAAAGTTAAAAG
>RXPK01000060.1:0-43480 GCA_004143645.1 Protaetia brevitarsis
AGAGAGATGTATGGTGATGCATCGTCGGACAACATTGTGAAAATTTTTTGTCACAAGATATATTGCGAGGTAAAAGAAGAATTTATAAATCTTCTTGACGAATTGGCAATTGTCACATATTATATTTTTGAAGTTCTTTAATAAATTACATTATGATTGACTTACAAGTTTTTATGAAGATTTATTAACAAGTGGCAATATAAGGCCACTTTCAACATCCGTTATTCAATCTACCGATGAATAAATAGAAATTTTTCTACAATCTGTTGAATGTTCTGCTGATTGTTTTGCTGGTTAACGGAAGATGGACATAATTTTCGGTAAGGTACTTGGTCAGTTATTATGTTGCACATATTTTTTGCAGAATGATTTCAAATTAAATTGTGCATTATATCTTCAGTATTGTAGCGAAATTAAAAATGTCGTTACAAACGAACGTATATGATTCTCTTGTTGCTGAGTTCGTGAAGTTGATGGCTTACACATTGACGTATTAGATTGCTGAAGGCACATGGCGTAGGCTTTAAGGTTTTTTTCAAGTTTCCCAATATGTGATGGGAGTTTTATGGTGTGTCTAAGATTAGGTATTTTCTCTCAGAAACACAAGTACAACAATAATTGTCTATGTTAGTATCAAAAGTTTAAAGATTTAAAAGCAAATTGTAAAGCTTTTAGTAAATTAAACTTACCAGTATTCTGGGGCAGGCTCGACAAAATATTGTTGTCGCATCCTTTACCAGTTCAGATATGGTAATCATAAGAAATTTGTTCGCTATTATACTGCATTGGTATGTAGGCACTGCATGTAATAATCGTAAACAATTAACGCTGTTTGCTAAATATCTTCATGGAAGATAGTGTTATTTGGGCATTGAATAATATATGAACAGAACGTATACCAGTATTGCTTCTGCTAGCGAAAGACAAACCGCGTGCAGTTCTTGAAAAAAGTATTAAGAAAGCCAACTGTAAAAGATTTTATCGTCTCTGGAGAATGTACGGTTTTCGATCTGACATTAGGAATGTACTAAGATTGTAACTAATAGAAATGATAAGAAAAAGAGTTATAATATGCAATAATGCTAATTTTGTAAAAATAGCATAGAAATGCCTAATAATCATATATTGCATCATAAATTAGCGCTAATTAACTTCAATTACTGTAAGACGTCTACATATAGACTATAATTAAAAGATATTCACAAAATACAATAATATGCACTTTGAATATAATCGGTCTCTCTTAAACAAGTCTCCTGGGTCTCCCATATACATATGCTGTATATACTGCTTCATAAATAGCATAGCTGATTCGTTTTCAATAATTCTTCGCAGATGCATAAATCGTGACGTAAAACAACCAATTTTAAAATAGTCCAAGAACCTAATTCATCGCTAAAAAACGCTTATAATAAAACCTAACGCTATAGATAAATTATCATTAATCATCTTTGTTACAGATAGCAAAGACTTAACGGACTGTTTGGGCCGTCAACTAGTAAAGGAGGACGACAACACGACAATGTGGCTTCTGGACATACCCACGCACCATGCCACAGGTAACTCGATTGCTCGATCCGAATCTTCACCTTTTTTTTAATCATCAGTTGTTCGTTATAATTTCAGAAAAGTTACTCTGCTTTCGCTACTACAGCGGTTCGACGCTCGACTGCATCGCGCAAACGGAACCGCTCATCAACAAAACGCCGCCGGATAAATTCAAGAAGTACGTCAAATATAAGACGAAACGCCTGACGGCCAACGGCGTCGAAAACGGCGGCTTCCAAGACGAACCGGACGAAGAGGTGCCGTTGAAGACCTCGAATTCCTTGGAAGATTTATCGACGATACAGAAGAATGAAGAGAATCGGACTGGGGTTAAGAAGAAATCGCCTAGAGGTTTGACCAGGTCGGAGAGTACTAACGTGAACGGTGCTAAGAAGAAAATTAAGAACTCTAGGAGTCTGAATAAGGAGTATTATCAGTTGTGGGCGGCTACGTCTTCTCCGGAAGCGGAAACTGCGAAATTGGAGGACGGTTTCGATAAGGATATGGAGGAGAAGGCGCCTCCTTTACCGCCTAGGAGTTTGCACAGGCCGTTGGAAAGATCGCATGCCTTAAGTTCGAGCTTCAAACCGCCAATAGTTCTGCGACAGAATAAGCCAAAGGTATGGATTAAACTTTAGGAGGGGTCTTTAGAAAGGCATGAATCAATAGATGGCACCGCGCCGTCGGTTAAATTTTTGTTATTTGTTGGAATATATCTAAATCTGCCGGCAGTACGGCTGAGAAGGAAGGGTGCATCATTGCCAATCTTGAAAGTCAAGCAGCAATATGCGGTACTGGTTGTTGGTTGGGTCACACCATTCGGACAACACTTCTCAGTGGCTCGGTGTGTTCCGGCACTCTAGCCAAGGGCCTTCAAGCCCTGTAGTGCTGAGTTATTATTATTATATCTAAATCTATACGAACGATTGTAGACATGTTGTTTTAAGCAACAAAGGACTTTGGGCTTTTAATTTTATTTAATAAAGCGTACAAACCGAGATGTCAGTGCGGAAAACACACATTTTAAGCAGTAATGTAAGGACTAGCCCATTGATTATACATGGTATTCCACGTAACTGGTTCATTAAAAGTTTATGATGTTCTATTATTTACTTATATTTGAGATTTTGACACCAGTATCTGTTCGATTGGAACTATAAATGTAAAATACTTTAACCAAAATATAACTTCCGGTTGACCGAAATGGATGTTCAACTTTTCTTATTTTAATAGAATGATATAATTTTTTATTGCATTTTTGGATTCTACAACATAAATACGTCAGTTTTCATTAGCTATTCCTATAGCTACATGTTGCCGTTTTTGAGTTATTTAAGTTTTTCTTTTTTTTTAGTCATAATCTATGCATCATTGAGAAATTAATATCTCGGTTAATACCGCAAGTAGAGACTCCAAATTTGCCATGTTATGAATGTAGATATAACTCTAAGAAACGGCAAGCACACTTTATATTCTAACATACAGGGTGTTCAAAACTGAGGAACAAAGTGACATATTTTCAAATGCAGAAAACTCATTTTTTTTTTAAATAGAACACCCTGTATTTTAATTCGAAATTAGAGAGTAAATATCATCTCCTATCATTTTATATCAGCATTCCCTATAGCTATCTTTAATAGATTTTGAGATATGAGCGACTTTTTGTTAAACAGACTAAGTATTTTTTTTATTTTTAATAGAAACACCCTGTATTTTAATTCGGAATTAAGAAGTAAATATCATCCCCTATCACTTTATATCAGCATTCCCTATACCTATCTTTAATAGATTTTGAGATATGAACGACTTTTTGTTAAACAGACTAAGTAGCCCTATCTTTGCGTGTTTGTAGCTGGCTCTGAATGGGATTAATGTGAAATTCATTGACTAACCAAAAGTGATTATGTATATCATTGTAATTATACTTTCGTACAACGCAATATTAATAGAAATGACTATTCCAACAGCCACATTCTTGTTTGGTTATTCAAAGAATAATACCTGAATTTGACATTAACCCCATTCAGAGTCAGCTACAAACATTTAAAGATAGGGTTAGTTAGTCTGTTTAACAAAAAGTCGCTCATATCTCAAAATCTATTAAAGATAGGTATAGGGAATGCTATAAAGTGATAGGGGATGAAATTTACTTCCTCATTCCGAATTAAAATACAGGGTGTTCTATTTAAAAAAAAATGAGTTTTCTGCATTTGAAAATATGTCAGCTTTGTTCCCAGTTTGAAACAGCCTGTACGTTAGAATGTAAATGTGTGCTTACCGTTTCTTAGAGTAAATACTACATTCTTAACATAGCAATTTGGAGTCTCTACTTGCGGTATTACCGAGATATTAATTTCTCAATGATGCAATGATTATGACTAAAAAAAAAGAAAAATTAAATAACTCAAAAACGGCACATGTAGCTAATAGAATAGCTAATGAAAACTGACGAATTTATAGTTGTAGATCCAAAAATAATAAAAAATTAAGATCATTCTATTTAAAATAAACAAAGTTGACATCCATTTCCGGTCAACCGAAAGTGATATTTTTGCATTTAGTTCAATCGAACAGATACTGGTGCCAAAATCTCAAATATAAGTAAATAATAGAAATCATAAACTTTTAATGAACAGATACGTGGGAATACCCTGTATATAATATAGAGAACAACAGCCACTGTTAACAGAATAGTCATTAAAGTGTCACTGAGATGTCACTTATATCTACATATTCAAATTAAATTTTCGTGAGATTTATTTTAGCATTTATGAAAACCTAACACATAGGCGTACTCTAGCGAGAGTGGCAAACATTCAGTATGAATTTACAATCTTGTATCTTGTTTTCTACGGAACAAAACAAGGGTGTTTTTTTGCGTGTTTAAATCTGGATACGTAAAAGAGTAATAAACAATGTTAAAAATGTGATATATGCGGAAAAATATCGAGTACAAATTGTGTTGCAACTAATAATTTTAAATCAAAATTTATATACTTTAACCTTATTTTTTTATTCTGGTACATAAATTAAAATAAAACCAAATTAATGCAATAAAGCAATGTGTGTAATAGCAAAACTGTGAGTGTTAAACATACGAGCAATGGGTGCTTACTAAATACTTTTATAATATATACGGCGTGAGCGCAAATAAAGATCATACTTTTTCAGGGAAAAACCGGAGTGAGAACTTAATAAAGTTATGTAAATAAACGTGCACTAATACTATTTATTCAATCTTACAATAAAAAAATTAAAATTAACCGAACGTAAACATAGACGTCTATGTCTTATACGATTTATTTTATATTGTAGATCGAGCTATTTGCTCTACACTGGTAAGCATGGTAGCATGATAACAATAATAATAACAATTGCGGTATGAATGTATCGATAGTTTGACTCTGCATTTTTTTTACAATTTTCAAGTTTTACAATTTGAATATTTCATATAAGGTGCGGGCAATATATATGCGTGGTAAACAGCACCATCTGTTGTTTAGAAGCGTAACACTGTTCAACTAATGAGTTAACATAGGTTGAGATCTTAGATATCCCACTTATATTTTGGACCAGGAAACAGTGGCGGCTTATAGCGGCGTGGTCCAAAAGCTCAAATTTAAGCCTTGCCATTGCCTCTTATGGACGTGGTTTATTTATATTATATATAATCAATGGACTAGTCCTGCTGAATTACGTACTTTAATTATCAATAATAACGACAGAGTGTTAAATTATTTTTGGAGATCAGCAGGGATCTGTAACCGGTCGTGTTCAGCTGTAACCTAACATAGATTGTGACGAATTGTCTTGAGAGCCAAATTACAGTTTCCTTTGTTGTTGAATCTTTGAAATGAGTGTATAAAGAAAGGTTGTTTCCACTGTACTTGCCCTGGTGGACTAGGTGGTGTTTGGAATCAAAAAATAAATAGTATTTAAAACATTTGTCGTTCCAGCGACCTCTGTGTTTCTATTGTGTAATCCGTCGCAGTGTATTAGATTGACAGCTATTGCATAATTTAAGGCGACATCTTTTGGAATAATATTGCATTAGAACGACTGATAATGATATTTTCGTGGGAACTGTCTTCAGTTTTTTTGATATTTTGTCGTGTAATTGGGTTAACCTGTTGGGCAATAAAATATATTATTATTACTATGGAAACGGATTGTAAATAAAAATTCATCATTTTATTGATTTAGGATTATCTCGTATTTTTTAAATATTTTCATGACGAGTTTGCAACAGTTTAAATGTAGCATCGACATTTTTCAAGAAATTTGCTTCGAAAATAATTAAGAAGACTGAAAAAAAAAAGATTCAGCTGATTAATGTATTTCTACTAATGACTATAATCATTTTATGAGGAATTATTCCCAACAAACATTTTCTCCTTACGCAGGATTTGAACCTACACGCTCGCAACCTTTGCAGAATTCGCCGAACTGCTGGCTTTTCAAGATCTGTAATCGATATAAGTCGATTCTTGTACGAACCCACACTCTTCGCTAGCTCAAATGGTAGAGCGTTCGTCCGGTAAACGAGTGTGTGTAGGTTCAAATCCTGCATGAGGAAAAAAAAATTTCTTGAGAAAAATCTGCTAAAATTCTCGCTTTGTCAAAATAAAAATGATGATTAAGTGTTGATCACAATGACAGTTGAGGACAGTTGAGGCGGATTTTTTATTTACATCTCTGTTATGTGTTGCAAGTCTATTCTTTAGTTTTTGACATGTTTGCACTGTGTAACAGGAAGAAAAAACAAACATCTCAAAAACTAAAGAATAGTATGATTTTGAATTATTTCATGCTTTTTTTTAAAGCTGTAAGATTTTTGTTGTTATTTATGTGTATTCTATTTTCTAAATATTGCATGGTTTCGTCAATATATACTGTAATAGTGTATCTATTTTGACAGGCTATTCTATACACTATGTAAGATTACTTAGTTTTTCCTATTTTTGATTTTAATTGCTGTAAGGCCTATAATTGTTACCTTTTTTATCTCTTTTTTCAAGTTCACTCTTAATTCTGTTCATGACTTTTCCATTTAATAACTTATAATAAAAAAAATGCCTTTTATTCATTTTTACTTATAGGCTTGGTACATCGTTTCTGTTTTATTATCTGTCCTCTGTAGTCTGTATCTTTCTTAAAATACTCACCACATTTTTGTAAATTGAGTTTTGTTAAATTTATTTTGAAATTTTCCCAATACCCATTCAATTCCTTTAGACGATAGGGTCTTTAGATTTCATATTTTTATAGTTTATTTTTTTTTCCTTTGTAGGTATCTCAAAAACCGGAAGATACATTCAATTTCGAACTGATCGACACCGATGATTCGCTAAAACAACCTCTACCACCTACGGCCGATCAGACGTGCCCCCAATTCGAACTGATGGAAATGCCAAAACGTAAACCCGCCCCGGACAGTAGGAAAGACATAGACAGTGATAATTACGTGAGCACCGTTCTAAGCAAGAGTTTAGATACAAACAATTCTAGTCCATGTGAGATTGTAAGCGAGAGCCACCTAGTATTGGAAAATCGTGATAGTCAAAGTTCAGCGTCGACGTACACTAGTTCATTAGATGGTAGCGAAATGGAAGTGATTAGCAGTAACGCCAGTTTGAAACCGCACAAACCTTTAACCAGGCAAAGTTCCGGCAAATCGACTCATGAGGTAATGATTATTAAATTAATTACACTTGATTTTAAAATATACCGTTCATTTTAAGTAAATAAAAAGTACACAAGTACAAGCATATACAGCTTACCAATAACATACAACATTATTACACCTAGGAACACAAAAAATACACAATATTTCTGAAAAAATAAAATGTTTATTGAAAATTTACACTGAAATTTAAACATTAATGGAAGGATTAATGTTTTATGTCGTTGACAAGTTTATTTATGCTCGATGCAATATGGGATAATTGAATTCTTAGTTCTCATTCCATATTCTCCAGGCAGTTTCCATATTTATTATTAATATACAGGGTGTTTCACCAATAGGGACTTTCTCTATAACTTGTAAACATGACAGATAGGAAAATGTTTTTTTTTATATATCGTTATAGGATTATAATTATTATTTATAGGGTGATTATTAGCCTTGTAACAGCCTTTTCAAAACTTTTCTTTTTTTTAAATATAAAACCCCCATTATTATTGCACTTTTAAAAGCGCCAATAAATTTAAAAAAAAACAAGATATAAGACACTTTAGCACTAAACTTATTAATTTCCAAGATATTTTTGACATTTAGAAAAAAAATCAGTACTAAGAAATTACTGCGAATCGACCCTATATTACGAGACACCTGTATAATGTTGTTTACTTTTTATTCACTGGTTAAATAGTAGAGGATTCATACCCTCTGCAGTCAATATAAAACCTCTATCTTTTATTTATATTATAGCCGTTATACGCATTTACAGCATCAGATTTTTTGAGTTTTTTTTTTTCACAAAAACCAAAATAACTCGGAAACGGTAACCTCAACACAAGAACTGCGGTGGGATTCACATTCGGTGAGAAACACCTTCGCCTCACGTGTTTACAGTTAGAAAAAGTCACGCTAAAAATCTTCGTGAGACGTCATCTATCTTGGTTTGTGTCACATATTTTCCTTGACTAACATTGCTTAAGTAGTGGTTATAGTGTTGGTTATAGGCAATCGAAATCACTCCATTTGAAATCTCGCTAGAAAAGTTTGTATTTTCTTTAAAATTCATTTTTGAGTGATGATGGCATGAATGTTGTAGCTCACTAAGAAACAGAAAGAGAAATCGTGGACTGCAATTGTATCGTCGACATTTTAGGGATACAAGCAATCCTTTTAATATTCTTTTTGTTTTTATAATTTGATTTTGTAACAACAACCGTTTTTCTTAGTGGTAAACTTTTAAATTTCCCAACCATTATTCTTAGTTAACTTCAACCGGAAATCACAAAGTAACTAGTAATCTATTATAAATTATTGGTAATTTAGTGTTTCAATGATGAAGTTACTTGAAAATAATTGCGGGAATTTTAAATTTTGCTACTAGGGAATAAATTGCTGTGCAATTTTACGTATACGTTATGTGTGTGACGGGAAATAAATAGATACAGATAATATTCCTAATAATAACATAATAATCTCTTTATTAATAGAGAAAACAATTTCTTAAATGATGGAGAACAAACTAGAAATAATGTAACATATAGATATTTTGCAACTTAAATTTATTAAAATAAAAATATTTTTTTTTAGATTTTCTTTTATTTCTTACAGTAGATGAATTATCGTAACATTTTGTGTGTTATTTTTTGAAACAATGTTTTAAAGTCTCATGAAAAATATCAATTTCAAGCATGTTAAACAGAAGCATACTAAATGATAATCAACCGTATAACACAATTGAAAGATGTAAAGAAACAAATGGCAATTTTTTGTTATTTTTCCTTATACAGGGCGCTAAAAAGTATGGATACAGTTATATTTTCAGAACGTTTAGCAGAGCTCGTTGAAAATTTGGAATGCAGTTAGAAGTGTTTAAATTCTATCATCTGAGATTTCTTTCAATTTTCTACCATCATTTATTTTGAAAATACAAGGCTAACTTGATTTTTTTTTAAATGGCACGGGTAGTCAAATTTGATATTTTTAAAAGAGCATTTTTTCTGAATTCAGTAATGTATCACATGCCCACCTTTATTTTTTATAAAAGGCAAAAAAAAAATAAATTTAAAAATTTAATTTGGGAAAAATATAAAACTAAGTTAGCTTTGAAAATTGCTGTTTATTGACGATGTGTCACTTGCATATTCGCCAAAATTAAACTTGTATGCAATAATTTGTTAAAACAATGGTACTTTTAAGGAAACTGAACGTATAGAAATTCTCATGATGTGTTAGTTATGGCGACGGAAAACGAAGTTGTGCTTCAAGTAGTGACTCTTTTTAATGAAATTCATCCAAACCGGGAAACCAATTCTCCAGGACGACGGGTTTTCAAAACCTTAGAAAGATTTCAAGAAACTGGTAGCGTTAAAGACCGTGCAAGACCTGGGCGACCTCGAATTATTACCAACGAAAAACTTCTTGAATGTTTTATGGTTTGGATGTGGTAGGAAAATCAAAAAAAATCAGTAACAACAGTTGGCGTTGAACCACAACATGAGTAGAGGATCCATTAAAAAAATAATGAAACGCGAAAAATATCATCCTTTATTAAATATTCAACTTGCTACAAGAATTAAGTGATGACGAATTTTGACCGAGAACCGAATTTTGCGAACTATGATGCAACAGAATTACTCAGGATGGTAACTTTCTCAAATCGAAGTCTCTTCTCTGATGAGTCAACTTTTTTGTCTAAATGGATATGTTAACCGTCATAACTGTCGATAATTGGTCTGACAGAAATCCCGCATTGGATGGAGCAGGTTCATACGCAGCATCGACAGAAAATTAATGTTTGGTGTGGGTATTATGGTCGGAGTATCGTAGCTTCCTTTTTCATTACCGGGTGATTTAACGTCTGAAAAAGATATTTGCAAACTTTAACAACATATTGTTTCACGACTTAGGGAAATATTTCCAAACCACGGCAATCGAAATTGTATACCAATAGAAACCATATGGTTTTCAACAAGACGGAGCCACCGCCGCATTTTGGTCGTCAAGGTGCGCGAATATTTGGATGAAACATTTCCCGGTAGATGGATGGGCGAAGGGGGACTCTTGGAATGGCCAGCTAGGTCTTGCTGATTTGACCCCACTTGATTTTTTCCTGTGGGGTCATGTAAAAATCGAGTGTATGTCAACAGACTATTACAAAATCGGAAAGACCTACAAAGAACGTTATGAAGAAACGAACTTTGCCGTATTCCTCCAATATTTTGATTGATTCTTTTGCAAATTTTTGCTCAACGTGTTCATTATTGCCAGAAGGTTAATTGGAATCATTTCGAACATCTTTTGTAACATAAAAATTATGTATTTTCTTGTTTGGCTTCTTTTTATTAAAATCTGTTTCTGTTTCAGTTAAATGTGTTATTTTACAATTATTATTAACTTATTATTATTTTTTGGTCAAACTTCACGCAAGCAAAAGAAAGTAACAGGTAGATAAAGACAACATTTCCCGGCTAAAAAATTTTTCATTTTCAAAAATTTTACTAGTTCGAAATTTTTTTTAAGTTTCGATTTAAATAAATTATGGATGTGTTCCGTCACAGGGAAATCTTTTTCAAAAATATTTAAATTTGACCCTTGTTGCCATTTAAAAAAAATTCAAGTTAGCTTGTATCCCCAGAACAAATGAAGATGGAAATTTGAAGAACATCTTAGACGAAGATTTAATACTTTAACCATGTATCAAATTTTACCAATTTTTGTTGAATAGTTTTCATAATNTTCTTACTCGATTGATTGTATACCATTTCATCATATTTAGTTTAGACGTGCCCCAAAAATCGATTTCTACAACTCAATATTACTTTTAAATCAACATTGCACAATCAGAACAATTAAATAACAAAAACAAAAAGCCTGGGAACTGATAATATTAAATTAATGCAAAAATTAGAAAAAAAAACTAAAAATAAGTCATAGACGGAAAAAAAGGTGAGTGATTGGAATTATATAAGATGCTTGCGTAATTTCACTACCGCTCTATTAGAAATGAGAAAAAGGCATATTTTCATTATCTCTCTGCTCTCAAGGATGATAGACGCCCTTGGCATGAGTTTAAACAATTAAATATTTCGCGAAGAAAAACGTATAGAAATTCCATCAATTTGCTTATCTGATAAGATAATAGGCTTTTGTGGAAAATCTCCCTAGCACTACTAGCGATTGCTCACAAAATAAATAGTTAACAAAAGTGTACATGTCAAAATATAGGCTAATATTTAACTTGCATACTGTAGACACACAATACCGTATCAAGTAATGTCTCAGCATTAGGCAGTAACTCAGCCGGTATGATGGTATTACTAGTTTTATGCTCAAATTGATACTACCGCATACCCTATCATACTAATCCATATCTTTACTGTGTATTGAATCTAACAACTTTCCTGATGTATGGAAACGATCAATAGTTATACTGTATAAGAAGCAACGTGAGTAACTGTTTTACGCCCAATCTTTTACTACGATTCTTAGCAAGGCGCTAGAAAAGACATTACATGGATCAAAATATACATCTAAGGAGTTCACCTCTAATTACCATCCTGTCAGTCTGGCTTTAGACCGCAACATAGCTGCGCTACAACTTACTCAAAGTAACCGATGACATTATTGAGGCGAAGATAAATACAATTGACGGTTCTAGTTTTGTTAATATAGTAAGGCTTTAATACGGTTGACCTTAACGTCTTAATAGCATTTACATCATATCGGTTTACTGAGCGATCAATCCAGCTGCCTACAATCTTACTTTTGGATCGCACGCAGTGCGTTCCCTTACATCATATACTTCTCGGAGCAGCACACCTCTACTGTCTTGACTTGAACGAGGTTATACTCAAGTTCTATCTTGGGAGCCTTATTTTTCGCTGTATACTAGTCAATTACACAAATGTATTCACTTTTGCAATATTCAAATGTATGCGGATGATACGCAAATTTACGCGCCCTTGGAGTTGATGATATCCAGACAATATAAATCTCATTAACTGTGAATCTGAACGGATTAGTATTTTTCTAAAAATCATTCTTTAAAAAATTAATCTCTAAAATCCGTAGCAATATGTTTGGCAGGCAGAAAGATGTGAAAGGTGTAGAGCATCTATTAACTTAGTATAATAATATCTCCATTCTCTATCTCTGGAGTCAAAAAAACTAGGTTTGTTGATTGATAACTCTTTTAGATATAAAAGTCACATCTCAAATTAATTAGTACTGCATATTGCAACTTGAAGACGCTATATCCTTATAAGGCAGTTCCTTAGCGAAAGACAAAATCACATTATGTGATAGTCTAGTTTTATCTGTTTTTAACTATGGTGTGTTGTTTATGGTCTTGTTTGGATGCACGCGACGAGATAGAATACAAAAAGTTCAAACAGTTGCTTAAATACATTTATAGGATCAGAAAGATGATAAAATTACATATAAACTTCCAGACTGATGGAATTGAACATGGCAAATCTAGGCAGGTTCAATCATTGAAACGTATCAAAAAAATTTATCTTAAAACTCCAGCATACCTATAAGTAAGATCCGATTTCGCACGGATGTCATAATATCAACTCGGGTAGGGGTTCATAATCCCACACTCCACAAAACGACCTTTGTAGAGAGATCATTCTCATATCAATATATATTTCACTAATAACTCTTTACCCACAGAGCTTAAGGCCTTAGTGTGCCTATGTTGCAACGAATATTAATAAATATGTGTGGAGGGCGACAGTAGCAAGGCTAAATCGATTCCATTATCTATAATATATTGTATCCTTCGGCTAGTGTTCATTATTATTTCGTAGTAGCAATGAAGACTAGGATTTTAGTAGTATGTGCATAAATTCTACTGTGCTTTTCTTAATGGATGTAAGATATGGTTGAAAAAAGGGGTAATTTGTACAACTGAAACTCCTTCGATGTTTTGTACCTTCCATTATTAGTATTTAAGTTACGTTTATATTTTCCCCTTTTTTTTTTTCTACTTATTTCATGTTGGGCAGAATATAAGGCATTAGTTATTATTATTATTATTATTATTAAAAATGATCCTCTTCCCTGTAGTGGTCCCTTTAGGCGGCTGTAAAGCAGCAATTGCTCAGTAAACCCCCTTTAAAGTTAAACATTTTTTCAGTTCTGGATGTATGATAGCATTATATCCATGTTTTTTTTATTAAAGTTAGGATTGTTACTATAGAAAATACAAAGTCAAAGTAAATTTGAAACATTAAAAAAAATAATCATAAGCTAAATTGACCTCATATACACAATGAAAACATTAAAAAGATTTAACTATTCAATACTGAAAATTTACACAGAAGTAAAATCGTTTGTATGCACCTCCTTACCTGATTAGTTGATACGTATCCAAGCCAAAAGAATAGTTTATGATTGATATATGTTATCTACAACAAAGTGCATCATGCGAAATTAACAAAACATTATTATTAGCGTACAGGATTCAGCCTGTTACTCTAGTAGACCCACACACACTGCTCACATAGAAAAAACGAATCATAAAACATGAAAATTGACATTTTATAGCATCAAAGTAAAGTCACGCAAATATTAAAGTTTACATTTTATTCTACAACCTATCTATAATAGTGCTAATCTTTAAAAAAATAAGGCCTCATAAACTGAGGTCATCTGCAATTAAAAAGTATGGTGTGACGTCTCGTAATAAAAGATATGCACAGGTCTCAAAGTGCTGTTCAAGGCAGTAATCATCCAAATTGATAGATTTAGATACAATACTCTGCTTTACCCATATACCGACACCATCGCAACTCTTATTCGGTCTACAGTAAGCACTAGCCAAATGGTAACCCTGAATATTAACATTATTTAAAAAATCCTTGGTAACACCAATTTCAATAATACACAAAAATGAAAAGGATTTAAATTGATCTATATCCGCTGATAACAAATTAATTTTATCATAAGTCAGTTTATTTATATTTAATACAAATATATGTGGATTGAATGCAGCTAAGTCTCCTGTAGGAGAGATGAGATCAGGCTTGAGATGGTCAGAGCGTCTTCCGCGGCAATCATCTTGCAGATGCAGTAGATCAAGTATGGGCGACCTTTGACATGTTGTGGGCCAAACTTTAGTGTGCAAATACGTTCGCGGGCCGCGTTTAAAAGTGATGCAATTTAAAGTAGTGTTCATAATTTTTAGCGATAGATATCAGACATAAAATTATACGACAATGTTATTATAATGTAATTTATTAAAATAAGAAAATGAAATGAAAAAAATAGGTACAACATTATAATTAAATCGTGAACTTTGGAATTATTACAAACTACGAAAGTTAAATAGCGACAATGACATCAATGAGACCCTTGACCTTGAATTTGAGAAACTAATCCATCGATGTTTGGATGAATTCCACTGATACAAAGACGTAAAGAATTTTCAAATTATCGTCAGTCAGCCTTGTACGATGTTTTGATTTAGTAACTTTCATAATTGAAAAGAACTGTTCGCATTTATAAGTACTGCCAAACGCACAAATCAATCTTCTTGCGAATTTTCTAAGCTCCGGAAAATGGTCTTCTTCGAGGTATTTTTTGTAGAAATCGCACAACTCCACGTCTTCAAATTTAGATTTTAGTAGTGAGTTTTCTTGAAGCTCGACCAACTCCATTTGCAAGTGTATTGGATCATTTTGTACATTACTTTTTGTTGGAGTAGCTAATAAATTGAAACTGTCTTCCATGTTTTTAAAATCGCTAAATCTGATCGAAAATTGCTCCGACAGTAACTTGAGTTTTTCAACATATTGAGCATAAGCAGTATTTTCATACGCAGAGAGCGTGGTGAAATGGTAATGTTACCAGACAGCAACTGTGCCTCCCACAAGCGGATTTTGTTTGAAACGCTTTCAAATAGCTGTACAAAATCATTTACTAACTGTCCTTGTTTTTGAAGTTTGCAATTTCAAATCATTCAAATGGCCTGTAAGGTCGACCAGAAATGCTAAATCACATATTCATTTTGGGTCACTCAATTCAGATAGTGGTTTATCTTTTATTTGCATAAAATCTGTTATCTCATTTCTAAGCTCGTAAAACCGTTTCAGCATTTTTCCTTTGCTTAACCATCTGACTTCACAATAATATGTTACGTCGTCATATTCGCTGAATTTCATCCAAAAAGCCTTGAACTGACGATGGTTTTTACTATTCACATTCATAACATTCTGGAGTCGAATGGACTTAGAACACAAGTTCTGTTGTGGATAATGCAATGAAGGACTATCAAATCATCTTTTTGCACATTTAATTCAGTTGTTTTTTTATACAAAATTCCGAAGAAACCTTTACGTAAGCCGACCATAGAAGGTGCACCATCTGTGCGTGCACCAACTAATTTTGACCATGGCAAACAAAAACTTGTGAATACCTTTTCAACTTCATTAAAAATGACCTCTGCTGTAGTAGTTCCTTTTGCGGCTGTAAAGCAGCAGATTCTCTCAGTAACAGTGAACTCTTTATCAACACCTCGAATAAATATAGCCAGTTGAGCTGTGTCGGACAAATCGGTGCTCTCGTCTAATGCTATGGAAAATGATTCAAAACCAGCCATACGGTCAGTCAAAGTTGTTTTTATATCATTCGCCATCTTTTCTATACGTTGGGCAGCAGTTCGTCTTGATAAACTAATTTTTTCAAATTCATTTTTCTTTTCAGGACACAAAACACTGCAAACTTCTAACTTACAATCCTTGATAAATTCTCCTTCGGCAGATGGTTTTAATGACTTTGCCAATTTTGAACTAACTATAAAACTAACTTTCACAACATTATGAAGTTGTGTTCTTTGTTTATGAAACATTTGCTGCTGTTTTTTCCAAATTTGCGGTAAGCTTCTGGATTTTGTCTTTTTTATTTGTCCTGTCAGTGAGTGACAGCATAGGATGTTAGTTGAGTAATGTCTCGTTATATGAATTCTTTCATCACTGAAATGGATTCATTACCCAGCAAACAAATAGGCTTACCATTGTGCAAGATAAAAAAGAATTCTTCAGTCCATTTTTCTTGAAACTGGCGACCCTCTGCATCTACTTTTCGTTTCTTTCCAGCAGACATCATTTTCGTTTACTTTTCGTTCGATAAACTTATAACAAAATATATTAGTAAGCATTCAAGATGCACAAAATCACAAAGCAAATTGACGCACTAGCAGTTCGCTAGGATATCGCTTGTCGAAGTTATCACCTCGGTAGGTCAATATAATACTGCATCTAAACTTCGGCTATCCACCCGCTTATATAGGCATAATGAAGGATGGATCTAGAATCGTCTAGTGTAGAACATTTGAGAAGCTATAATCTTTTGTTGCGCCGCCCTCTCCTCTTTTTTTCCGAAAGCATTTGCGTTCATTTAATCCAATGGTCTGGTTTCTTACATCTGGATGTGTGGATCTTCTTACTGGATCTAATTGTAAGATATTTCCTTTAAAGCTATAATATTCTCATTTCCAGTAATTGTCATATTTTTCACTGAATCGATTTTATTCAACCTACGAAACTGCCTGGAAAGCTAGATTGGCAAAAATAAAAAGCCTTTTTTACTTAGAGCTACTTACATGTTATCTGTGATATTAATTCAATATATATAAAAGAAGTACTGGCTGTACAACGTTAGGCTAGGAATGAAAGAAATAAATATTGATTCAAACTTCAGCTACCATCCCTATTAGCCCTTATCCTGTGAAAATTAATTCAATATGGGGACATTGTCACGAACGATATTTGTGAGTTAGTTTTGGAAACAAACATAAACGGGCCTGAGTTAGGTAGATGCGGAGAACATAAATCCACAAATAGACATGTAATTAGGTATAATTCTATCAGTTACGACATGATGAATGTTTAAAGTAGTTTAAATTTATTAAAACATATCGAGAAACTACCTTAGGTTATTAGTCGGTGAGCTCGCTTCATTTTCATCAAAAAAAAAAAAAAAAAAACACGGAATAACCTCAAATTTGAATTGCAACAATAACGGCGCACAATGCCGGACGTTCACCTAATCAAATTGCCCTTATTTGCCGTTCGATAATACAGCTCGACCGTCCGCTGCCTGTGCCATCAAACTACAACAATACTACTGTTGTATACGCCGCCGTGTCTAATTGGTCGTATTTCGGACGTGATTAATAAAGATCCGGAGTTTCCGGAGTCACGTGACACGTTACAACTGCGTCAAATGAGATCGCGCCGCCACTATCCCGGCACTATTAATATGTATAAAGGTTCCCATGGAAGGGAATATAAATTGATAATTTAATAATATAAACACTGCGGTATACATATGTAATGGTAGTAGTTGATTAAAGCGACCTCTGTGGGCAAGTGTAGTGTGGTAGAGTAGTTATAGGGGAATTCACTATTGTCAGGCAGGTCAAATTTATTACTTTGAATTCGTTATAAATTTGTAATGAAGCACTTACTACGATAACATCATCTCTTAGTCTATCTACTGCATATGTGGGCAACAACCGGCCCGCTGTAAGATTTGATCCGGCCCGCGTGACATTTTGAAAAACCCAATTAAAAAAAAATATTACACTACTTACTCATACTCACTCCACATGAGGAAGATCGAGTGATATGGGGTTTGTCGCTTGCTCCTGCGGAATCAAGTGAGCGAGCAAGCCGAGTGGCGGCGATCAAGTAAAAGTTTTTTTATTTCTCAGTAAATGTGATTTATGGTAAATGTAAGTCACTTGAATTTAAAGTATTATATCAAAATTAGTTTGATTTTCAGTGGTGATCTAGCTACTAATTTGTGCAAGTTCTTTGGAATATATATCGATATTTACCGCCTAATTGCCTAAGGGTAAATTTCATAATGTTATTTCAACCTTCTGTCGGGCGCAATATCTGGAGTGACATAAATAAAACGTGCGAGCTGTTCCTGATGAATCGGTTGCGCCCTATGCGGACGATCATAGTAAAAACGCCTGTTTGCAAATTTTCTGTATCTACATTTATATCTGTGTCATTCGATTCAATTCATTTTGCGTTACTTGATTAAATAAATTCCAAATAAATAACTCAGATTCATGTGGTACCGTTTATTAACAACTAACTTTCGATTCGACAAAGCGAAAGAAAAATATTTACGTTTTTTGTCGCACTGAAGTCGCATATCCGGTGAAATTCGAACGTCTTATCAGGATATTAAAAATAATACTTTGTAGACTTACGTAGAATGCTCTTAACAAAAAAAGGAATGTTTATTTGTGTAAAAGAAGAAAATTTAAAAATGCCTCAGTTTTGCTATTTTTGCAAGGGCTTTATTTAATTCAGAATGACGTTTGAAGTGAACTTACGGCATACCATTTAAAATAATACTAAATGAGTGCAATGTTATTTATACATAATACGACGTTTAGCGGGTGCTTAACATGACGTTTCCTTGCCATCAGGCTCGGACTAAAGAAATTTTTTGGCTCTAAATTTTTTTTTTTTATTGTTTTAATGATGAAATCCGGTTTCGGTGGGTTTTGTCTTTATATGTCGTGTAGTTAACACCCCAAGCAAAATTTACTTTTTTATTTGATACACCCTGTATATCTCTTGTTCTCCACTTTTATATACCGCTCGTTCACTTGCATTCATTTGTTATATACGGGTCTTCCAAAAGTTCAGTTATTTCCAAGTCACACTTGGACGCTCTAATAGAACAATCATTCTTCCACTCTTACACACTATCTATTGTCCCATCCTATTCATTTCTCATCAAGCGCGAAGCACAAAACATCCCGAGACTCGACTCACTCCCATCCACAAAACCTTTTCCCTTCAATAACAGAAGCCATCGACGCCAGAAGAAATAGAGGATGCCACTCAGCCATTGATACATACTCTCGCCTGGATATTAAAGAAGAAAAGACGTACAGAGAGCCAGACCGCTTTACGTAATGCTCCTCGTAATTCTCAGGGAATAAAGCCGAGACGTACGCCGGCCGCTGCGCCTCGCGGACCCGATAGAGAGACCGGTTGGAAGCGTTGAAATCGTACGGTATCCGCGGTTCCGCTCCCATTTTACCGCGTTTATCTTTATGCGAACGTTAAAAATGGTATATGGGCAATTTCGTGGCATCCTTATTTCATTATTATTAAAATTTAAACACTGCCCGACGGGCCGTGATGCCGAGTAGAACCCAGTAGGATGCTCTACCGCCGGCTGACTTTTACTGCCGCTTTTAACGGCGGCCTAATGCGACGGGGAGTAGCATTATTAAAGGCGCATGGTGATTCCAGGGAGCTGTAGCTAATCTGGCAGTTTTTTTTATCAATATTACATTTACCTAACTACTCGTGTCTTTATATAATTCTTTCTTCTTTCTCTATCAGTGATTCTTTGCTGCTACAGCTTTATTTTGTTACTGATCGTGTTAATTCCAATCTTACCTGTACAAGCATGTTACGGGGTTCGTTCGCTCTCAAACTTGAAAATCTCATCGGATCGAAATAATTTATTTAAAACACAAAATTTTGGGTGACACTGTATATTTGTTACAAACAAAACAAAATAATAAAATACAATGAAATACAAACCTTAGCATATAGGTTGACACCTGTTACGATCACAATTGATTGTTCGCTCTTAACCTCTTACACTTAACTAGTAACTAAAATTATATCCCAAATTTGCCTCTCCTGGTACGAAGTGGCGATGCAGATAAATCACGATGAAGTGTCTCCCAAAATTTAGGTAACTTTCTTTCAGCCTCTTAAGTTTCAAACTAAAACAAAATAGGTCCTAAAGGACAGGACCGGATTACCAAAACTAATAAAGTTGACAACCGAAAGAAAAGTCAGCTTACCAGTGACCTAAAGATGACGCCATTAAACTAAATGGATGCCGGCTAACGCTACTGCTTGTAAAACCCTTTCAGGGAATATCGATGCAACGAACACTTCTCCTGACAACCCAGGTAAAACAGAAAATGCTCACCCGATATTTGATGTTCTCTCACGTGACAATATCCACAACAAATGTGGTCACTAATAAAACTTTCACGGAGCGAACTACAGAACGTGTGATTTTTAGGACAGTTACGGTAAATAATATATAATAATATAATAATATAAAATAATAATAATAATAATAATAATAGTAAATAATAATAAAATAATAATACATTGTCCAAAATGATAAAAATAAAATCCAATTACAGGACAATATAGGTACAATGTACAACAGATTATAAAAAAATAAATGAAATAGAAGTAGGTCAACTAATGTAACTAAAGTTAACAATTAGTGTAAACTTACAGTAATAGCAATAGGAACAAAAATTAACTACGGTTTAGGGAACCAACTGGTCAAAATGTTCGGAGAGGAAACTTTAACTGTTTTAAGGCTATTGAAATGTATATAATTTATGTGAAAGATTTTGTTGTAGTTTTACACATAACATATAAGGGCGACTGAGCATCAAATGTGTTCTAGCAAACGTAAATAGAAGCAGCGGAGGGTTCTAGTGGACATTCGAGGCACCAAGAAGTTACACTGGGCCAAAAGCTCAGGACAATCGACAAAGCCGTGGACTAGGTTGAACAAAAAACATACGCGATCTTTCAGAGAAAAGTATAAAGATTTAAGAAGAAATACATTAGAAAAGCATCGACTATGGCGAACAACAAACCCAAGGCTCTGTCTCGCTTGATTACAAATTGTTCAATATGATTTGTAAAAGTTAACTTGCGGTCAAACAAATACCCAGTCCCTAACAAGATCGGTCCGGGCCAAGTTGACGTTGTCTATATTGTAATTATACGTTAATGAACTTAAGTTTTCTAGTAAAAGTAACAATCTTACATTTCTCTATATTCAGGGGCAAGCTATTGGATTCACACCATGAAGAGAGCCGATTTAAATCTGCCTGCAAAGCAGTACAATCACTAGATTCGCTGATGCTTCGATATCATTTTAAATCGTCTGCAAATAAAAGTTTGTGAGACGAATGACGCCGGGGAGATCATTGATAAACAAAAAACAGCAAAGGACCCAAATTTGAGCCCTGTGGAACACCTGATGTTGCAACGTATAATTTCGAAGTATAACCATTGTAGCAAAACAGTTTGGATTCTGGATGTTAGGTAGTTAGCAATAGAGTAATTAAAGAATCACTAAGCCCGATTACAGATAAATTTGTAAATAAGGGCGTGATTAATGCGATCAAATGCTTTTCGAGAAGTCAGTGTACAACAAACGCAACGTTTAATCAAATCAGTCACGACAAACAAACAATGCGGAGTAATTCACATAAAAAAGGGTTTTAATGACATGAAACTTGAACTAATAATTGAACAATGAAAGCTGTTTTAAACGGGAAATAAATAACAAAAATGAGACGGTACTTTTGAGTATCACGATTAAGGATGCGTTGGAACAAGCAAGAAGTACAAAACTTAACTGCTAGATGGCGTTGCAGGGTCTAATTCTTAATTTAATTAAACAATAATCTTTAACTAAAATCCATAAATGAAGTGATCACAATCCCACGGCAATAAGCCCCAGAAGACAAAAGGAATGTTTTATATTGAAAATTTTTAGATTACTATTCCAGAAAATATTGGCCATATTTAAAAGCGGTAAAGAATATTCCTTTACCGTCCTTGAATGTGGCCTGTATTTTCTGGCATAGCAATATATGTTGTTACCGGTTTTGATGCTTAGCGTCATCTTTCGAATATTTCGGAAATAGATAAAGATATTTCAATTTTGTAAAATGCGGTTGCTAAGAAATGTAATTGACTCCATTTTGCTGTAACAATTGTATTTTATTACGGGAAAATAAAGATGGAGATACGAGATATTAATTGCTTTTTATTTGAATGAGTATTAAAATTGAAGCAAATTTTAAAATTTGTGTTAAATGTTTAGATTGAAGATCGGAGTTTAAATACCCATGGCTTATCCTAGATAATAAACTTTTCTGGAACAAATACGAGGTTGAAGTAACCAACACGGCAAAAAAAAGCCCTGATGGGGTGCAGGAAAGAATTGAGGGTGCAATTCAAAAATAGTGCTTTGGATGTATACAGCGATAGTGAGGCTGATCGCTTACACCAGTAGCTTGGAGCAAAAGAACTAATCTGACCACCGCGAGAATTAACCTCTCTAAATTGCAAAGACTAGCACGCGTATGCATAATTGGGACTATGAGGGCCTGTCCAGTAGCAGCTATCGGAGTAGTGCTGGATCTTACTTCTCCCCACATTGTGATGGAGGGTATGGCAAAAGGAATGGCACTCAAAATTATCAAAGAAGGCATGATTTGGCATAGCCCTCAATCTCCTAATGATGATGAAACCTGGGACATGCCCCGGTAGGCTATGGAGTTATTCCAGTTAGTTTTTTGTACGTTCATATCCTACTACAAAAAAATTGAAACTTAACAACTTAGTGATCGGAATCTAAGCACCATATTATATGTAGGTAAGTACTTATGTATATATCTATGAGTGGAGGGTGATATTACACTGTGGCCTAAGAAATCTATTGTGTTTCCTATTCCTATTGCTTTACAGTTGGCCAATCCTATTCCTTCCAGAAAGTGTAGGATATGAGAAAGCCCCAGATTAGGCAAGTCTCCCTCTTCGACTTCACATGCTTCCAGGTGCAACGCCCTTGAGTTGCACAGTGCTACGAAATTTGAAAGGAGATGAATGGGTGTTTCACCCTGTTCCCCACAAGATCTACATTCAGTTTCGTTTACTAATCCAATCTCACTCAGTTCTTTCAGTTTGCAAAGGCCTTGAAGTATTCCTGTTAATATGCGATTATTCTTCGTACTCAGGTTGATGCATTCTGTAAACATCTTCTGATTATGGGTTACCAGAAGAGTAGCTTACCTCATTCCCTAGAGATTCTCCCAATAATTGCATCTTCTCTGCTCCATTTCGCTGTTCCATTCTCGGTATTTGTGCAGCATTTATCCTGCAGATTTAGGTCCTACAATGGTCTTCCAACCTTTTTTTGCGAAATATTCGTTATTTCGTTTCCTTCTAGTCCTGTGTGACCCGAAACTCAGAGAAGATTACTTATTCCTTTTGCGTTAGCTCGTTTATTTTTTTCTAGGCATTACCAAACCAATTTGAACTGATTTCATGTGAGCTCAGCGCCTTGATTGCTGTTTGAGTATCAGATATAATGATAATCTCCTGCTTTTGGTAAAGTACCATCTTTGAATTGGATAGAATTGTCATCAAATGGTACACGGATGCCTCCAAAAGGGCAGAGGAGACTGTAATGGGAATATGTGGGCCTAGAACCAAGTAATTCGACAGCTTGGGAAAATACCCGAGTATTTCTCAGGCAAAATACACATTATTGAAAGATACTTCTAATTCAATATTGGCAGGAATTACCGAAAGCAGCAGATTATTATTAAGTCTGATAGTCAAGCAGCCATCAAGTCGCTGAGTTCATACGAAATCAGTGTCAAATCATAGTCTGGGAATGCCAAGGGGAATTAAACGAGCTAGGCAAAGCGAATAAAGTAACCCTCTTGTTTGTTACGGAACACGCATGAATTGAAAGAAACGAAATAATGGATAATCTTGGAAAAAAAGGAGCTGGAACACCAATCCTAAGGGCTGAACCCTTTTGCGGGATAAGTAGCAGTATATTACTGATGAAATTGAAAAGTGAAATGAGCCAGAGAAAATTCAATTATTGATGGAATCTCTAGAACCTATAACCAGAAGAAGTTTGCAGACTGCATCTATCTGAGTATGAACAATATTCACATATGAACTGCGATATCTTCAGGGCATTGTAAACTAAAAGCACATCTTAGTAAGCTTAAATTAGCAAAAGAATCTGAATAAAGATTTTGTGAGAGAACAGAATCAGAACACATTTCTAAAAGGAATAGGATTGGAAATCTAGCTGTAACAATTTTTTTTGTTCTTAAAAATCAATATTTGCGAAAACCAGAAGGAAAAATTGGTATTACTCTTACTTTCTTTAAACACAAATATCCACAAAACTGATAAGGTTTGGATGCTAGCACAGGTAATATAAGTATGGAGGAGGGTAATATAACTATGGGACACCGCGACCTAAAAGATCTTGTATTGGATCATATTATTGCTGTTTTACCTTTTTTGGACTTCTGATGCCATTTCTAGAAACTAATAATAATAATAAATAAATAAGTAGACACTCCTTCCGAAGAAACAGTTGGAATTCTGCAAATGACGATTGTATATTCTATTCAAAGGAACGTCAAGTTAATTTAGAGTTAATTATTATTTTCTTCCAAATTATCTAGCGTTACATATTCAATATTATAGTGATTACTAATTTTTTACCAAACTGTGTTAAATCTAAACCTTTTACCTACCTGTCTCAAGGTTAGTAATTTTATTATACTGGTATGTATTTACATACCTATTTGTAGAGCGAGATACAATTTCAAGGAATAAAAATAAATTAACAATTCTAATTGCGCTTCTACTTTTCCCCATCGTGAAGGGAACTATAACACTAAAGGATACGAGGGAGCTTAAATTTTTCCCGAGTCTCCGTATCGAATTACCAGCGACAAAACAAAGGAGTAAAACGGCGAGCACATCGGAGGAAGGAGAATTTACTTTCCAATTTAAAATACAAGTCTGCGCTAAGCCCCGCGACGAGATTAAAAGTAAAATAATATCGGCAAAAACTATCCGGGACCCGTTTTAGTGTTTCGCGTTTCGACCCGCATAGATGGCGCTGCCGACGTTCCGCATCCGAACGTCTAAACTAAAACCCGACCACCTCAATTTCACCAAACGGGATTGTTTCGCCATTTTTATGGGGCCGTACCCGAATACAGCTGTCTAATTCGAGAGTAACGAAAACGATGGAAACACGGGCACTGAGAGCATACAGCCAGTGCAATCTTATTTTCCTCCGGTTCCTGGTTGTAATTAGGAAGCTCTTAAGGATGGCTGTTGGAACGAGGCGCTTCTACGTTGCAATTCTAATTACGATAAAGTTTTCTTATTTATAACGGTTTTAAATTTGCTTGGAATTCAAAAAACGAAGGAAAGATTAGGTCTAAGCTACAAATTATCTTCACTGCACATAGAAGATTAGCTCCAAATTGATCGATTTTAGCAAAGCAGGTGTTTCTCTGGACGTTAGCTGCATCTTTCTCTGTTATTTAACCCTCACACTACCAAACTTTCTTTGTGGCACGTAATACCAGCAGAGGATTCGTATTAATACAATTCGAAATTCATTCGAAGCTGTAAACAAGCTCCAAGTACATGGAGATGGTTAATAATCTATTCCTGGCATTTTTGCCAGGGCTTTTGCCTGGGCACTCGCTTATTCCCGGAAAAAAAATGAGAAAGCAAAAACCCATGCGAACAAGGGTGCTGTGGAGCGATTTCAGGGACCTGGCATTTACATAGCACTTATGGTGGATAAACGGCAAATCAAATTCTGAGCAAATCAGGACTTCCTTCCATGCTGGAAGAAATGTCCTGGTTTCGTGCATTCGCATTTCATATAGTCCTGCCAAAACTACGCTGCTTAAAATTAACCATGAAAGTATTAAGGTCTTCACAGGTCACTGAAAATTTCAGGAAGCATTAGACAGAACGGGCGCCTTGATGAAACTTGTTTAAGACTCGAGACAGTTCAACATATATTCTGCCACTGCTCTGTCGCTATAAGAATCGCATGCAAACTTTGGAAAAACCACCACTTTCTTGGAGGACATGATAACAACCTCCTTCAATAAGATAGTGAGCTAACTTAAGGACTTGAACTTATTTGGCAAACTCGCTCTACAATCGACCTTACAATTAGTGAACCGTGACTCTGTTGTACACAGGGATAATTAGATTCATGATCAATGCTCAGAAAACACAAGTTGTCACGTTCACAAGAAAAAAGAACGCTAGAAGGCCTACAACCACCAGTGAAGGTGAAAGGATTCCATATGTCATAGAAACAGAATACCTTGGAGTGTGGTTTGATCAAAGACTTACATGGAACCAACATATCCAGAATACAACCAATAAAGCCACTATTGCCTTGGTATTTGGTATATAAATGTAAGAGACTACGTGGAAGGAATTAGGGCCTTGGCGCAAAGCTGACTGTGGTTATATTCAAGGATAATTAGATCCATGATAATGTACGAAGCTATAGTGTGGTGACCAAAGAGTGCGCCAGGCAGTGGCGGTCAGAACGTTAAGTGGCGTACAAAGGCTAGCTTGTCTGTGTGCCACGAGTGCGACAAGATCGACCTCCACCACAGTAATAGAAGTAATTCTAAAGCTGCGATTACTACATATTTACATACAAGGAGCTGCCAAGTCTACAGCACACATACTTGCGCATAGTCAAGCACCGATAAATTATTCGCACGGTGCTGACCATCAAAAACGTAATTGAAAGAATGATTATTATTGTTTATGTGTTTTTTAAATGCTGTAATATTATTTGAATATAAATCTCCCTAAAATTTCTTCGTGAACGAATTATAAAAATGTCTGAGGTAGTACTCTATGAAAACTTAAGGGCTTAATGTAACAAGGGCCACCATTTAAGCAGACACAGACACTCATTATTTCTAAAATACTTAGAAATAATACCTTAGATTACATTAGATTAGATTAGATTAGATTAAGATTGGAGTGGCCTATGGACCTGTTTTACCGCGACCTTTTCAGATCTATTGTGATCCCCTTTTTACTAGAGGACGCTCCCTTTATTAGGCCTATCATCTTTGAGAGCGGCGCCTTTATGTAGCCACTAGCTGTGGGGTTTTCCTCCCCCAATACAAGAAACCTGGTCCTCGCCAGGCCTTCACATTGGCACAACACATGAACTGGTGTTTCTTCCTCCTCTTGGCAGAATCTGCAGGCTGCCTCATAATTCAGTCCTTTGTTCCTTTAGCAACTCTTTTGCCTGTCTCTGTCCTGGTGATTTTTGCTACCATTCTCTGGACTGATTATGTATCCATTAATTGATGAATTTTTTAATTTGCGATTTGGCAGCACCAAAAGAAGGGCCAGTTTCAGTGAATGACCTTGAAAAACTATTAGATGAACTTAAGGAAGTATTCCCTTTGGAATGTCATGGGATATCATGGTTCAAAAAAATCCAACCAAGATAGAAAATATCAGATTATAATACCAGATAAGAAGGACTAGGAGAAAGCTGTTCCAGTAAGAGCATTAGTATACGGACAGCTCTAAAATGGATTACGGCGTTGAAGCTGGAATATATGCAAAGAAGACTAAAAAGGTTTCAGCAAAGACATAACGGTATTCCAGGTTGAGGTCGCTGCAATTACCACACTTAAAGCAATTAGATCCGTAAATGTTGACTCTGAATTGATTTGAGCGCCCTAAATGAGGTAGGCATCCAAAGGCAATTAACATTGGCTTGCGTTCTCAGCCACTTGAGCGTGAGTGAACATGAGGCGGCGGAAGATCTGGCAAGCGAGGCTAGTTAAGGTCATTCCTTGGAGCTGGTATTCCTTTGGCATTACCAAAATCGCAAATTAAAAGATCCATCGAAGAATGAAAACATAATGGGTTCAGAGAGTGGTGGCAAAAGTCTCACCGAAAGGAGACAGGCAAAAGAATTTCTAAAGGAACAGAGGCACGAATTTACTAACGACCTACTAAGTAAGACCAGAAAGATAGTAGGTCTGATGACTGGTCACTGTAGGCTAAATAGATGTATGAACAACTTATGCTTGGTAGATTAATTAGCGGTAAATAGATATACTTTAACCATTTCGATACCCGCGTAGTTACATCTTTTTATGATCTTATCTCAAAACCGCAAACAAACATAACAGCTGGCGGCATCTATTGCCGACAGCCGAAAAGAAATATCTAAATTGTTTTCTTTTATTTTATTGAGTAGAACCGAATGTTACAATATATCCTGTAAAAATTGTGTTCACGTCATAATTTTCTATACTACCAAGCTACGCGGTAACTTTTTTCTCTTGCTGTACATATTCATCGTTGTTACAAATAAGTCCACTGTAACTCTGACATCTTACTTATAGGCCAATCTGTCTCCTCAATACACTTAGCAAGTTGTACGAGACGCTTATAAGGGAAAGACTGGAGCAGGAAATAGAAACTAAAGGAGGTTTCGCCAAGCATCAGTATGGATTCCGGAGAGGGAGGTCCACCCTGCAAGCAATGGAAGAAGTGGCAAAGGTGTATGACAAAAAGGGAAAGGATTGGAACGCGCTAGTCACCCTGGATGTTAAAAACGCATTTAATACGGCAAACTGGAACATTATCCTCAAAAGACTAGAAAGCAGAAAGATCTCCAAATATCTGGTCAACATCGTTGCAGAGTATCTCAAGGGAAGATATGTGCAAATAGCAAAAGGGGAGAGAATGGAGGTAAAAGCAGGCGTTCCACAGGGCTCAGTGTTGGGTCCTACTCTGTGGAACGTCTTGTATGACGAAGTTCTCCGATTGGAACTACAGGGACGAGCTAAGATTATCGGGTTCGCGGATGATATAGCGTTAATTACCACAGCCACCGATAGAAGTATCCTAGTGTATAATACCAACGAGAATCTGAAGAAAATAGACGAGTGGATGAAGAGGAATGAACTCCTGTTGGCACCAGAAAAAACCGAAGCCCTAATTATTACCCGCAGAAGAAAAATAGAAGGCCTAAAATTTAAGATAAACGAGGTGGAGGTAGTCCCCAAGAAGACCGTTAAATATCTGGGAGTTTGGTTTGACACGAAAGGTAGCTACAAGGACCATATTGAAAAAGTTACGGGTAAGGCTGAAAATAGAATAGGAAAGCTAATTCGTATAATGCCTAACATCGGAGGACCAAGGAGCAGCAAGAGGCAGATCCTTGCCGGAGTTGTATGCTCGACTTTATTGTATGGAGCCCCAGTGTGGGAACACACAATGGAAATAAAAAGAAACGCCTTAAGAATGGAGAAAACTCAAAGAAAAGTTTTAATTAGAGTGGCTTCAGCCTATAAAACGGTTTCTACAGCAGCACTCCAAGTTATTGCAGGGTCCCCACCTATTGATTTGATGGCACTGGAAAGAAAGAAAGTATACAAAGACGGTAACAAAGCACAAGCAGCGACGGCCAAAGCCTGGACTCTGAAAGCGTGGCAAGAAAGGTGGACTAATACCCCAAAAGGTGAATGGACTAGAAGGCTCATACCAAACCTGAACAAGTGGATAGAATGTTGCTACAGGTGAAATCTCAGGGCGTAATAAATAGTAGCAATTTTCCAGAGCATGAGACTAGGTTAAATAATAATGAAAGGTAAATATTGTTTATAAAAGATTATTGGTATAAAATAAAATAAATGATCGCAAAGTACCACAGGATGGGAAAGAAGGATAAATAAAACAACGTTTATTATTTATTTATTTCCCACGCTGCGACTATCGGAGTCGGTTCGGCCAGGGAGGCGCCGGAGAGATGTCGGAGTGAGCGCCACTGGGTTATCAGCTGTTGCCTTCACTAGCCCGACGCTGTCGCCCGGTAATTTAACCACAGCCCAGAATGGCTATTTACCAGTCGGGGAAACAAGGGATTGGTACTTGCGGAATTTTTAATATGTTGTTAAATAGTTAAATTTAGATGAAAATGTTATTTAAATGACAAGAAAAACAAACTAGTGCGCCAAGGTCGATTAAATCAAAGTAAATGAAATAAAACGCAAAGAGACTATATTAACTGTTATATATTGACACTTAATTCGGTGAAGCCTTACAAAGTTACAATGTATAAACATATGACCTGAACTGGTGGGAGTGCCGGGTTATTATTCAAAAATTGTAAAATTATAAAGAAACATAACATCAAATCTACGTACTCGATCGAGCATGCAAATTACTACGACCTACCATTGGTTTTAAGGTAAAAAAAAATAAAGAAAGCAACAATTAAATAACTAAATTTTGACAATGATCGCAAAGACTAGATTATTAAAAAAAAAAGAATTAAGTTAAATTGAATTAAGATAGCAAAGACCGAAATATGAATAACACAAAAAAAATTACGTTAAATTATTGATATATCAATGGTAGTTCGTTACTACAAATACACAAGCAAATAACTCTTAAAATTAACTTACATGTAACACAAAACACGGCAGGGGCGGTTGATTGTCACCACCAGGGGAGGGTAGAAATAGAAGAAATAGAAGCGTAGACAGATGTCGAAAGAAAGTCCGGGTCCAGGGACGACGTAGAGCGGCGGGGCTTGTAAAATCCGCGTCGGCGGGCCCAAAAAGAAGGCTTCGTAGTCAACACACAGGGACTCAAACGGCTTCCAAGGAGTAGATTCTTTACGACCAGAGATCCCCCCACAGGGGTTACCAAACGGGTAAATTAGGTCGAAAAGGATTGCAACAAGGCGTCGCCTATTAGACTTTTTTTCCGTCTGCACTCTTAGCGGGCTCGAGTGTAAGTCAGGATCGGAAGGGTAGAGGTATCTAGTTCCCGCGCTATGCCATTAAGTGGCCAATAGGATTCGAGTATTAAAGATAAACAACATGCAGGTGTGCGAGATTCTGCGAAATTCTAACGTTTCAAGTACAGCACACACAAAAAAAGGTGCAACAATTAACAAAAATGAATAAATTCGGAGCTAATTATGAACGGAGTTTAATGAAATTTACGTTATCAATGCATCTAAATATATATTAAAATTTGACGATTTAAGAATTTAGAAAAAGGTCACAAATAAAGCGGTACATTACAAAAAAACAATTTCAAGGTTAAACGTGACGTTATACAAAATACGTAAATAGCGACGGTAATAGGAAAGGTCAAGGAACTTGATAAAATTCAGAAAAGATAGGGTACAGTTTGGAGAAATAAGAAAAGGTGTTTTCAACAACGTGAATGTAACTAACCGGAATCTAGAGTTTTTACACTAACCCAAGCCCTCACGCTGGGCATGGTGTTCTTCAATCATAGCACAGAAGAGAATAGGGAAGAATTGACGACGAATGTGCGTATTGCGGAGAAGTAGATACCCGGAGCATGCATTCTGGTCTGCAAAAACTGGAAAGCGATCGGATAGGATGTGAGCAACAAAGTAAATGCAGAACTAACAGCTACAAACCTGATCAATAATATGATGCAATCGCGGGAAAAGTGGGAAGTAATTCACGAAATGATTAAAGTGATAAGAACATAAGGTAAGCAGAAGACAAAGATTTCAGGCCAACACCGAATGACAGACAAGATACTAGCCACAAGGTGCATTCATGATGGAGATATCTGAAAGATGGTTCCGTGAGTGCTCCGGGGGGAAATTCATAGGGTGCTTTTTAGTGGGTATACCAGGTGGGTATATCAGCTGGGAGTCCCACACTACCATGTTTGTGACCAATACATGGTGTCCATAAAGGATTTTCCACCGAAAAAAAAAAAAAAAAAAAAACTCTGACATCTTCTATAATATTTTCTGTATAAATTTCTGAGGCATTTCCGAGATCTACCCTGTTTTATTCTTTGATTTTTGTGCGAAAGGCTCTGTGGTGTCCAAGCTTTTTCTGCCATCTAAGCGTATTCTGCATTTGTTTCAGTAGTAAGTAATTCTTTTCCCTGTTTTCCTTTTCGTGTGTACAATGCACTAATATCTATAATGTTAAAAAAAACGGCTATCTTCATCGTTTATATTTTAGCGGTGTATGTTCGAAGAAGTCTAACCTTTTTGTCTATACCTGATTTTTTGTTCTCTTGCAATCAACCATTATTTACGGCTTTTTCTGATCAACTTCAAGTACGTAGCCTTTGTAATGCATGATGAATAACAAATGTAGGTACGTCTTCAAAACGACTTATCTATTTGCCATTTTCCAATAGAAATTTAATTTAACCTAACCAAGAGAAGCGCCATCGTAACCCGACGCTAATAAATTACCATCGCGTCGGGGGCTAATTCTAATCGAAAAGCCAAGCGCAGGGACACCCATCATTCGGAAACGGAGGGCACTGATTCCATCTTGACTGATATTATTATCCCGCCCGAGCTCTTAATGTCTCTACCCAAGTTTCAACGAGTTATTTATGTCTTCGTCCTCCTCCTCCAGCTGCCCCTCGCAGGATCCGAATCGTAATGCATGTGGGCGGACGACGGTAGCTCGGCACAAAGGCCGCAGCTCGCCGCTCCACACGGCCGTCTGTTTGTGTACCATCACTACGCGACATGCATACAGGGGACTTTACCCTCGTATTATTATACCGACGCACATCCCCCCTATACCGTTAATTCTACCATTCTCGACGCGATTCCGGACAGCCGGAACATCACCAAACCGCTATAATCCCCTCCGGACTCTTTGATTCACGACTCGTCCGGAACAACGTTTCCGGATTATTGTCTCGCCTCCGGATTAGTCGTCCCCTTCTCCGGGAATTACCGGAAGGACAAAAAGTCTTCGAGTAACTGCGATCATTTCGGATCGTAAAACATTAATTTTATTTAACGTGGGCGAGACGGATAGAAGGCGCACTTAGGCACTTCGCCCCGTGTAGAATACAGGTACCATTATGGTCACTCATAATGTCCGGTCCTTGCAGTATATCCAACGCACAGCCACAGTCTATCGCAGCTAGTGTATCGGAGAGGGCGGCTTGTATCCTATTTTTACTATTAATAAATGTATTGTAGCACTTAGATTTTTTTTTGTTTAGTTTTAATAATATAATTCAAAGTAGAATAACTATTAATATAAACTTGTAATGGTCGTAAATATTTCATATACAGGGGAGACCGGGGTTGAAAGTAACACGGATAGGTTGTAACACTAGGTTAAATTAGCCATTGTTTGATAGAGGGCTCTATAAATGCGTAGGCAAAGTTGAAATGCTATCTGCTTTCTACATTAAACACGAGGGATTTCTGTGACAAACTAGAGCAGGTCTTGAGTAAATACAAGTTGAGACCATTTCAAATTTGAAATTTAGACGAAATCGACATCGCTACCGTATTAAAGCCCCGAAAAATCTTTGCTGCAAAAGGTGTTAAACAAATTAGAGGACTAACATCAAGAGAACGCGGTGTTCTTGTTACCTTTGCTGTTTGCCTTGAAACGAGTTTTTGCGGTTTTCGAATTCTTGCGCGAACCATGCTCCTTTTAATTGCTTATTAATCTGTTCAATACCTTGCTTTTCTGCTTACTTGGTTGTCTATATGAGCGATGATTCTGCGCAGTTCCTAGCGACGTCGCTAGTATGGCGGGCTGTCGCACAGATGTTCCGGTGCTAAAAAAGGTTGTTTATCTGCTGCGGTACTGCTTCAAAAGCGGTCGATACAAATAAATGATTTCAAATCTACTCTAATTGAAGTATGTAGCTTCAGTTCGTGAGTGAATGTTATTTGTACGCGACAATGTGAAGTGAATCAGTGAAACAAACTAGTAGTTTTTGTGTTTTATTCCTCTAATAATAGTGATACAGGAAAAAGACATGCACATACCAAAACACAGGTGAATATTTACAATTAACAATTAACAGCAACAAGAACAAAAATTCGACAATATTATATACAATGAATAAATAGCAAAACGGTCGCTTGATTTACGGGCAAAATACTAAATATAAGTTGGGGTAGAAAGTAAATATACATTGCCCATCGTGTGAAACTTAACAATCGCAAATAGCAATGGTTTTAACGGTAATTTAATTGATTAAATGTATATACTAATAAAGTGGGCGGTAAATACGATATCGAATATACAATGTATTAAAAATAAATATAACTTGAATTACCTTGAGTTACCGTGACGGGGCGCACCTTCATACCTGCAACAACGTTTGGGGGGTTGGTTACCTCGTGTCACCTCTTATGGCGACTACGATGTCTAATCGGGCGAAGAACGGAAAGTTGAGTTGTGCCACCCCTAAGGACGACTACAGTCTCTAACCAGACGAACAACGGAAAGCCACATCATATAACCCAGGGGACGACTACGATCTATGACCCACTGTCAGCGGAAGCTAACCTGTGTCACCTAGAGGACGACTAGAGTCTCTAGCCACGTGAAGGCAGACAGGAAGCTACTGCCGTGAGGACCCAGAGGACGGCTACGATCTACTAGCCTGCGGATAGCGAAATGTATGCTATGTCACCCAGAGGACGACTATAGTCTCTAGCCACGCGGAGAGGAACGGAAAGCTATCGACGTGCCACCCAGAGGACGGCTACGACCTAATAGGCTGCGGATAACGGAAGCTAGGCTGAGCCACACACTTTATTTATGAAAACTAAATTATTACAAATCAACCCAACCCCGTGCCCCACCTAAAAAAGGTACTACACGAGGCACTTATTCTAAAGTACTATATGGGTTCCATAACAATTGAAATGACCCTACTCTAACTAAATAACTTTCCTATGATTCTTAATAACAAAAATATAATACAGTAGCCTCGCGACCATATGAATACTACTTCTGAGAAATGGTAAAATATGTGAAATGTGATTAGTTCACATAATCGCGAGTCTACTCTAAATCAGTCAGCTATCAATTATTATTAAATGCGTTCATGGAACGACTTTCGTTGTCTGTGCCACACAGAGGACGACTACTGTCTCTAGGTACGCGGAAAGAGAGAGGCGGGAAGCTATCACCGTGTCACCCAGAGGACGGCTACGATCTAATAGCTAGGAAGGCGGGAATCTGCCTCGATTGCGTCAAACGGGTGCTTTTAAATAGGCTCCCGAGATCCCCACGCAAGCGACGTTGGTGGGGAACCAAGCGTACGTGCATTAAACGTGTGGCGCGGGAGGGGAGGCGATGAAATGAGTTCGGTAAAAATCAATGCGTACGTCGGCAAAACAATGAATTAAGTTAATAAATTAATTACAAGCGGTTGCAACGCTACCGAAAAATATAGGAAAATCAATTAACGGAAATTAAAATTTATAAAGAATAAATACTAAACTGAAATTGACTGCTAAAATAGATTTTCCTATAAACGTTACGTAACAGTGTTAATGCAATAGAAAATGTCATTCCGTGTATGTGGTATGTTCGTATTTTCCAGAAAATTTTACAAGGATCACTTTGTTCGAGATGGTTCCCGTTATTGTATCGGCACTGCAAATCCTTCCGGATGGATGACTGGAAACAATTTTCTTACTTTTAGGAAGCATTTTATAAAGTTTGCCTGCTCTCCTATTACACTACGTTACAAATTAAAAAAAAAAATTAAGTACCCACTTCAATTTTGCCTGTTTATTTATTTATACAAATCGCTTAATAAGAACACCTATGTACTTTTTTTCTATCACGTACTGTTTTTTGGGTACGGTAACTAATAAATATTGGTAAAAAAACTTAAAAAATATACACATTGCTTTATTTAATTATCAATAATTCGATTAAATTAACGACAAAAAATTAAAACTAACGACAAAACTTATTTTGTTTTGTTAATTAGTCCCAAACCTTCACCATGCGAGGGGAAGGTGGTCGGCGCTTCGCAATACGTATCTATCATGAAAAACTGAAAAATCGCGAATATCTCCAAAACCTTTGGAGATACACACAATGACACTCGTATAAAATCGAAAGAAAACCAAATTTTACCTCCATTTATGTAAAAAATTGCTTAAAACCATTCAATTTAAAAAAATCAAGTTATCCATGATTTTAGAGTTCGAAAAATTACAGAGCCCTATTTAATAATTCTGGTAGTGTAAACGCAACAATTTTAAAATAAAAGACGTGTGCTGTTTCATAATTAATCGAAAACTGAAAACCGCATCTTTCTAACTTTCGTATTTCCGGAGATATTTGCAAACACCGCAGACATTGCAAATGTCATTTTTTTCGAAAAAACGTTATGTAATTCGGAAACGGTACAACTTAGCCCCAATATATGCCTAACGTATTCTTATTTAAATTTAGCAAGGAATCCAAAAATACAGTAATATACAGGTTGTTCCATTTAAAATAATAAAGTATCTACTTCCGGTACAACTGGAAGTCCGCCATTACTGAAACTAATTTTAAAATGTGTAGAATATAATTCGAGCCAACATTTATTTGAAACATTTTTCCAAAAAGGCAATAATAAATTGGCTATGGACCGTTGCATCTTAGGCTGGACACCCGGTATGTATATCAGGTAGAATATTTCAATCTGTCGCTACGAAGCACGAAGTGACATGTATATATGGCATATTGTTCTATGAGAGGGATAAAATGTGAATTCTACCCCCATTGAAAAATCCAAGATTTTGTGGCCAGAATCGGCATAGCCTATCTAATGCCATCAGTGTATAATTCAAAAACAAGATGTGATAGAAACAAAAAACATCCACTGCTTACATATTGTAACTAATTGAAAACCATAATAATAATCAGTTTTTCAGGTACGAAAATCGTGTCACGCAGTGTTATTATATAATCACCAGTCAAACCTAGACATTGAAGTGCTAGAGTAAGTCGAAGAAAATATCATTGTTCACACCGGCTCCAATCTGTGGATGTCAGTATCTATGGACCATTTAAAACATACCTTGCTAAATGTTAGGATGTATGGATGCACAGCAATTTTGGCAAGGCAATGATCATTTATAACTTACCATCGATAGTAAAACAGGCTTTGTCTCTAGCAACTACACCAAATAATATTATGAAAAGATTTTCTCGATGTGGTATTTGACCATTTAATAGGCAAATCTTTAAAAAATCAGAACCAGAATGACCGATTAGTTCCTGAGAATAACCTCAGGATAGCCAGGCCGGATGTACGCTACCAGATAAGTCCATTTTTCCATTCATGTTTAAAGAAAATTACTTATTTCAATTCTATACAACATTAAACACTTCACTATTTTTTATTTAAATTCCTTTACATCTTTTCATAATTATTTTGCATATTAAATTGTAAATTATGAAATTCGATTGTCAAATATCTTATTAATTCTAAATCCATAATTTTTAAAATTTAATACCTTTGTTAATACTTCATATATCTTTGATATATTATTTTTAATTTACATCGAATTGTATATCAAATGTAAAAGGTAAAGGCTTTACAAATTTACTTTGTGAAATTTTAATTACCCTCAAGTATACTTAAATAATCTTGCTATTATATTATACAGCATACATATTTGTTAATTGCTTGAAATTTTTTAATTAAATAATTCTAATCTAATTCTATGACAAAATGTTTGTAGATCTTATGGCTTTAAATGAAAGAAAATTTTTGATTCAACAATGATGTTTTAACAATTTAAAGTCTTTCTTCAAAGTAAAGTAAGTTAAAGTAGTGAAAACAATTACCATAGTGTGAATGACGTCCATTTACTATTATGTCACAACATAATGTTGCACAGTCAATTATATATAACATGTTGAAAAGCTTGTATGAGACGATGTGACATTTAATATTACCAACAAACATTTACAAGACGTATTTGCTAATTTACTATCGATTATTTTGTCTTTATTATTATTTCATCACAGCTCTATAAATAACACAAAAAGGTAACACAAATATTCAGAAATTCTAAAACTAATATTCAATAACTATAAAGTTTTAAACTCAACTTAGGATACAATTGTTACAATTTTAAATTCCACAATAATAAAATAAAGTAGGCTAAAATAATATTAAGCAATAATAAATTTTGAAAGGAAATAAATCATTGATTAAGTATCTGAATAAACCTTCCTCTTGATAAGAGCCGTAATCCCACTGATTATAGAAACTTCGACATAGATTTATTAAAATAATAATGACCGATGCATTTTTCCTTTAGATTTCAAACGATTTTTAATCCTTCAAGAAAATTGTAATCATTTCCAAGTACCCGAGGCCACCTGCGCGAGAGCTCTGTTATGTCTAAATTTTATTTTCTAGAATAAGTTTATAGACTGAAAAAATATGGTACTAATTAAATATAAATTTATCACTAGTAAAAGTATAATACAAGCTGCGCCTACCTGATAAATAGCGGATGATAGACTGCGACCTAACTCTATATGTACGGCATCGACCAGACATTGTGAGTGACGCTGATGGTACACGCAAAAGGGCTTACACGCCCGTTCACCTGGTCTAATACGAGATTATTCTTTACGCTCCGTCAGAAACGAAGAAAAGGAATCAAGAATGAAATATGGGACGCGAAAGGCTAAAGTCGGAATGGACGCTCGCGGAGGAGAATTTCAAATATTCAACGGTCTACAACAATATGAGAATGTTCCTTTGTGCCGAGTTCCAGTGTAAAAGATTGCCGCTCTATCTTATTACTGTATTTTGACGTAAGCGTCGAATGTCTTTCTTTGACGATGCAGTGGAGATGTAAAACGGATGAGATAACGCCCAGCTGCCAAGAATCCGTTTAGAGTTATAAAGCGTGGGAGTAATTGTAAACCTTTACCGCAAGAAGATCATAGAATCATCTCGGCTGTAACAAAGGG
Source organism: Protaetia brevitarsis (assembly GCA_004143645.1). Taxonomy (NCBI): domain Eukaryota; kingdom Metazoa; phylum Arthropoda; class Insecta; order Coleoptera; family Scarabaeidae; genus Protaetia; species Protaetia brevitarsis. The sequence continues at coordinate 38,691 of RXPK01000060.1, forward strand.
ACATAGTGTACCTTATATCTAGTAGGAAATTTAAACAATGCGTTTATACAACGTACTTAATTTAAAATTTGATATACTAGAAAATATACAAAGGTAGAGGGTTTCCTGCGGAACTGGCTAGTTAAAGGCTTCCCGGCTTAGCGAAATTCTTCAGCCTTAATAATTTGCGGTGTTTGTTATATGCACTTTGCCATGAACTGTTGTATATCTATATAAGACAAAAGCCTTGCATTAGATTTAGAGAGCGATATACATAAAGAGAGAAAGGTATAGACCATCTATGAACTGTGTGAGCGTGTCTAGAAGAAAAGAAGCCGTCGCAAATCTCTCTAAAAGATAACCATGCTGCTTTTTCAATTCCATTTAGGGGCTCAATAATATTTTTTATCTCGAAGTAACTGTCTGATCTGGGTTCCCACAAAAATATCTTCCTTTACTTTAGCATCACTGATCTTAGGGAACTTACTCCTCACACATGAAAACCCACTGTTAATCTTATCCATACCATTGACAAAGTTTTTCTTCAACCCAAACTTAAAGTGCAAAAGGGGAAAAAATTTTTTCTTGAGGATCAACAAGTAGGGTACCAATGACCAATGCTTAATTCCTGGTATCAGTAAAGTTCGTTTTGGCCACTCTTTCTTTTTATAATGAGTTTTTCTATCCCGACTGTCCCATTCACAGTGCAAACAACAATACCTTGTGCAACCCAGTTGCATGCCGAGCAAAAGTGAAACAACTTTCACATCACCACACGTAAACTCGTTATACTTATTTTCATTTTTCCAAAAGAAGCTTCATGTAGTCAGAAGATTCTTTCAAATCGCTTGCGTGAGCCAAAGGAACAGAGGGGAACTTATTTTCATCGTGCAGTAGTACCGCTTTCAAGCTTAATTTGGAAGAGTCAATCAACAAACGCCACTCATCTGTATTATATTCATGACCAAGCGTCTTCATAATAGAACGGACGTCATTGCAAAATACAAGGCCTTCTTCCATACAGAAGAAATTCTCAAATTCTGCTTGGGGATTACGAAAAAGAGCAACTTTTGTCCCACTCTGAAGAAGATTCCAGTCGTTTAATCTGGAATCTAGAAGTTTGGCTTGCTTCTTAGACAACTTTCAATCGCGGATGAGGTCGTTGAGTCCTTCTTGACTTAGAAGGTGCGGCACACAAGACGAATCTGGTTGAAATTTTGGTTCCAAATCCCAGTTGTCGCCTGTAAAACTTCCTTTTTAGCAGCTTTTAGTCAGCACGTTCATAGTTCCTTAGTCTCATGTTTTGTCGAGGTTTAGGCGCAGATAATTCCAGACTTTGAGGTACTGATCTCAGTGCAGATGGAATATTAAGAAATTTTACAGTATGTTTGGATTTAGAAGTTATACCACTTGTATTTGTAAGGTAAAATAGCAATCGGTAATATGATATGATGGTTCCATCCAAATCATAGGAATAGCAAAAGGCATATGTCGTTTACCTTTTGCCCACGCTGTAAGAAGTCCGATATACGGAACACAGCAAATATGGGGAGCCCAGCTTTTCTCTTCAATCACCTACTTTACACTTGAAATGCTGCACATAGCACTTTTTAAGGAAGTGTGTGAAAGGCCGTTTTTGATATTTAGATATCAATTCGCCCCAAATGTAGCAAAAAGGGGTGGTTTACACATTTCCTTGGCATTTTTACAGGTGATCAAGCATTCACGGTTTCACTACATTAGCTTGAACGCACCACAACGAGATGCTATCTAGGAATGGGAAATGCAGGTCTTAACACGTCAAGATATGTTCAAACATTAACCATTGCATGCTGCTTGAGCAGTTCTGAGCTATAGCCGACAACGAAATAACGTCAAGACATATTCTCTTATGCTACATATCTATGCATGCATATTTTAGATGGAGAAGCGAATATCCTGGACCATAAAACCTAAGGGTGATGGAAGAAATTCTGAAAATACAATTGATTTCAGCATGCAAAAGTATGTGGGAATAGAGCATTTTTGTGCTAGGGACAAACATCTTGTTAACCTGCGTTATTTAAGGAGTTAGATGTTTCGTTCGCGTATATCAGGTCTAAGGATTGTATACCGGCTACCGGTAAACCGGTTAATCGATAAATTGACCAAAAAACGTTCGGTAAATTTACTGGTAAATTACAAAAAATTCGGTAATTCGGTAAATGAAAAATCCGTACCAGAAATTTTTATCTACGAAATATTGTGATTATAGATATGTATTTAAAGGTCTAAAGTGACATTGAAATTTAAAAAAAAAAACAGGTACACTTATTAATTTTATGGGAGATGTTTTCTGTTTAATTTTAATTTGAACTTTCTTGAGATTGAGAACCGCTGTAATGCCCTAGTACCTAGTACCGGTAATTTACCGGTAAACCAGTGTTTTCATTTTCATTTATCGAATTACCGGTAAATGAAAAAAATCGGTTTATTTACAATCACTAATCAGGTCCTAAACCACCGTGTAGCGATCCTAGATTATATATATATATATATATATAAAACAACTCTACAGGCCTTGGAGGCCCTTGGTTTTTATTTTTTCGGTGACTTCTTTCCACTTTTTCCTATCATTTGCTCTTTCTCTCCAGTCTGTCACTCCCACACCCTCCACATCTTTTATTACTCCTGCAGCATTTTTTCCTTGGTCGCCCTCTTCTTTGTTTTCCACCAATTCCCTCCTCCAACACTCTCCTGGGTATCCTTTGCTCCCGCATTCGTCTAATATGCCCCAACCATCTTGCTCTGTGTGCTCGTATCACTTGCGTAATTCTTGGTTTACCATACATTTTCTCCAGCTCTCTATTTGTTCGTCTTCGCCACTGGTCGTCCTGCATTTTCACCCCTCCAAAGATTTTTCTCAGCACCCTCCTTTCCCAGATTTCAAGTTTCTCTTCGTCTTGTTTCGTTATTATCCACGTTTCACTTGCATATAAAACCACCGGGCGTATTATTGTTTCATATGCACGCGTCTTTATTGCTCTAGATAAGTTCTTCTCTCGTAAAGTTTCGATAACGATGCGGCAGCTCTGTGCCTCTTATAATTCTTTTCTCTATTTCCTTTGTTTCTTGTCCCTTATTTGTTACGGTTACGCCCAAATATTCTAGTTGATCAACTTTCTCTATGTTATATTCTTTATACTTGGTTTTAAATTTCACATATTTTTCTCCTTCTTTCGCGTCCACTCGCATCTCCATATATTTTGTTTTTGCTTCATTTATTTTCAGTCCGTACTCTTTTGCGTGTTGTTCAAATCTATCAAATACCTTTTCGAGTTCAATTTTCGATCTTGTTAGTAATGCCACGTCATCAGCGTAAGCTATACACTGTGTCTTATTGCGAAAAATTAGACCATTCGTTTGGATATTACTTTCTCTCATTATTAGCTCCAGCAGAACATTAAACAGGTCGGTCGAGAGTGGGTCACCTTGTCGTAATCCTCTTGCTGTTGTGAAACTCCTCGAGTATCTACCCTCCAACAGTACCTTATTGTTTATGTTAGACAGTGTCATTTTCACTAGTTTTATCAATTTATATGGTATTCCTAATTTTCCCAATGCTTCGTACAATTTTTTTCTTGATATTGAGTCGTACGCCTGCTTAAAGTCTATAAAAGTATATGTAATCCAGATTCTGCTCGTAAACTGTTGTTTTGTAGCATCTTAGGGTAATATTTGTCCGTTGTTGATCTTCCCGTTCTGAATCCTCCTTGGTATTCCCCTAATACTTTGTTTTCGTAAATCTGCAGCCTACTTCTAATAATTTTGGCAAGAACGTTGTAAGCTACTTCTAGCAAGGCTATCCCTCTGTAATTATTACAGAGCGTTCTGTCCCCTTTCTTGTAAATCGGGCATATAACGGCGTTGCCCCACTGTTCCGGCATTTTCTCCTCCCTCCATATCCTTAATATTAGAAACAGCTTCTATGTAATTCCGCCCCGCCTTGCCTCAAGATTTCCGCTGGTATACCACTTTCTCCTGCATTTTATTTTTCTTGAGATATTTTTATTATCTCGGCGAGTTCTTTTTCGGTAGTTCTTCTATTCTTCCTGCTCGTTTTCTCCTTGCTGGGTTCGTACTGTCGCCATTGTTATATGTTGTCCAGTTTCCTCTGTTTCGTTTAGCAATTGTCTAAAATACTGTGCCCATCTATTTAGTTTCTCGTTTGTTTCTCCTAGGAGTTGCCCCTCTTCGTCTCTGCATATGTCATTTTGATATTTGTCTTTGTCTAATCCCTCAGTTTCTTGTAAAATTTTTAATTTCATTGTTTGCGTGGTTCCTCTATCGTTTTAAGTCGTTTTTCCAGCATCTCTTTTTTTTCTGTCTGCATATTCGTTTGGCGATTTTTCTCCTTTCTTCATAAATTCTTATATTTTCTGCTGATCCGTTTCTGTCCTCTCAATTTTTGCTTTATTTCTATTCATTAGCGCTTCTTCACATTCTCTATCAAACCATTCTTTTTTCCTTTTTTGCGCAGTTTTTCCATGTGCTTGCCGCCCTTGTCATTGCTGCTTGTATTATGGCCATCGTTCTTCTATTGTCTGCGTTTCTAAATTTCCCTCTAACAGCTTCGAATTTATTTCTTCTTCTAGTTTTTTGATACCCTATCTTCTTCCAGCTTACTTACATCGTATGCCTGTCTTTCTCTTCGCTCGTTTTTTACTATAGGCAATGTTTGTTTAAGATGGCTATAACTATAAAATGTCACTATCCGCATCTGCCCCTCTATATAACTTTTGCAATTTCTAACCGTTTTAATGTGTTTACTT